>JAVDBV010051890.1:0-12673 GCA_032619315.1 Piper longum
CCCCCCCCCCCCCCCCCCCCCCCCCCCCCCCCCCCCCCCCCCCCCCCCCCCCTCTCTCTCTCTCTCTCATTGATGATAGTTACCATGGTTGGGGTGGTGGAGGAGGTGGGAGAGCATGTGGGTAGGCGCCACTGTTGCTAGCCTATTCTACTTTGAGCAAGCAAAGCTAAAGCTAAAGCTAAGGGAAGGAAGCAAGCCATATATCGTGGTAGGCAGGGAAGTAGACAGAGAAAATAAAGATGTAGATAGAAGTAGACAGAGAAAATAAAACAGCCATATATCATAAGAATAAGTTTGAACATATATATAGCAGCTGTATATATAGAAGCAGACATATGACGTAGTAGTAGCAGGCGAATTTCATGGCTTATAGCCGGTGGTGCAATGGTACAGCTCTTCTCTGTTGTCACAACCTTTGGGACTAATCTCACCATTCTTTCAGAGTTTGAAGGCCTAGCTGACCCATGCTCATGTTGTGGAAGAGATGGACCAGAGGAGGAGGAAACACTAGCAGAGAAATCTGCCATTGACATGGTCAGTTGGATTGGCAAGCTTGGTTCCTAGCAATGTGAAAGTTTGAGAGCACGTTAAGAGATGAAGCACATTGTAGGTACATGCAGAGTGCTGAAGAATTTATGGTGTGGCTTTCCTCCATGAAACGTCAAAAACGAGTGTGTATCACGGCATGTTTGGTGGGATTAATGTGTATCTCATGGGTGAACCGGTTTTAAACGTGGGATTAATGTGTATCACGTCAAAAACGTCACGAATATATATAGCATTAATTTCTCATCTAACGGTTTACAATAGGTAGTTATGAATGAATGGGTACGAGTAGTTCTTCCAACGTGGATAGTTTTGTATGGTATATATAGCAATCCAGTCCAAGTACAAATTAATAAGCTATATCATCTATTCAAAAATAGTTAATCCAAGTTAAAAAATAATTAATTAAAATTAAATATCTATAATTAATTTTTACTTATAAATAATATCTTACCTCAATAAATATTAAATTAAGACTAAATTTAAAGATTTAATTATTTACCCACTTTAGAGAATTTTGTTCTCGAAATTCGTACACTTTGTATGTTATTACCCCATCCCACATCATTCTCTAGCCCGTGATGGACAGTTAAGCCAACGCTCATAATTTAAACTATAATTTAATGAAGAACTAAATTTCTCCAATATTGTCTATAACTGACCAAAGTGAAATATAATAGGCTAAGATATCTTTTCAAAAGTAGTTAATAAAATTAAAATTTTATATTTTATTCCTTGTTATAAATAATATCTTTCTTTTAATAAATATTAAATATGAAATTAAGTTGAAAGATTTTACAAATATATATATGTATCAAATTTAAATGGTTTTGATTTCTATATGAAATCTTCAAATTAATCCTACATTGGACTTCTAAAACCTTTAATCAACAAACCCATTTGCGGAATAATTTCAAGAGTTGCATTGAGTTTGTTCTTTGTTGTGAAAACAAGATTTCTAGCTGTTGTTATTATTTACCAGCTTTGGCCGACTTGATCCAATCCAAAATCACTGCTCTTGCAAATACCAGGATCGAGTGCAGTCGATGTCAAAAAAATTGATATAGAAGAAGCAGGAAGATGTTCACAGCAGCTCATATCCAGTTTAGGCCTCTTACCCACCATCATCAACATTCTTCGCCTCACATGCCAGGCTCATGCTATGGACTCTAAGAACACAGTCCAGGCAAGCTTCACTGTCGATGGCCGGCGAACTGCGAATTATCCTGCCAGCGTATGGGATTCCAAATTTGTAGACTCTCTGAAGAGTGATTATGGAGTGAGTACATGCTACATACAATAGTTGGACATGTGCTAATCTTCTTTTTTGTTTGTTTTAGTTTGTTTCAATGTGGTGTGCTGATTGTTTTTGCGGGTTATGGAGAACAGTATGAAGATCATAGAACTGAAAGATGAAGTGAGCAATTTGTTTCATCAAGCACATGGGTCTTCAGATCAATTGGAGCTTATTGATGTTCTGCAAAGACTAGGAGTGGAATACCACTTTGAGGAAGAGATTGGAGAAAGGCTTGCTTCTCTTGAAAAGAGCTTCTACAATGTGTTCACAGAAGACGATCTCTATACTACTGCTCTTGGATTTAGGCTTCTTAGGCAAAATGGTCATAAAGTCCCACAAGGTATTCACTCTTGATTGCCTCTTCTATTTGGGTCTTGAATCTAAAACAAGTGTTTATCAACTGCAGGAGTGTTCAACAGACTTACAGATCAAATGTGCAGATGGGAACAGAGCCACTGCAAGGATGTCAAGGGACTTCTTGCCTTGTATGAAGCTTCTCACCTCATAATTGTGGGAGATGATCTTTTGGACAAAGCAAAAGCTTTTACAACATGCCAGTTAAAGGATCTTTTGAACCGTGATATGGAACCCTTGATGAGAAAACAAGTAGAGAGGGCCTTGGAGGTGCCATTGCATTGGAGGGTACCCATATTAGAGGCCAAGTGGTATATAGAAGCAAACATGGAGCACGAGAAAGAGACCACAGTTAGCCCCAGTTTGTTAGAACTGGCAAGGCTTGATTATAACATGAATCAATCAATATACCAAAGCAACATTCAAACAGCAGCCAGGTGAAATATTGACACAACTCAATAACACGAAGATATCAACCTGCAAGTTTTCAAATTCGTTGATAAATGTTACTTGTTCACAATTGTAGGTGGTGGAAGAAATCAGGACTGGGGGAGAAGTTGAGCTTCGCAAGAGACAGAGTGGTGGAGTGCTTCATACGGACTGTTGGTGTGGTGTCTCAACCATTCCATGGGTATTGCAGAGAAGAGCTCACTAAATTGAACAGCTTGGTAACAGTTTTGGATGATATATATGATGTGTATGGCACATTGGAGGAGTTACAGCTCTTTACACAAGCAATACACAGGTCTAAAACCCATGTAAAAAATGGTAGTTTTCATTGATTTTGGCCTCATTTTTGTTGGTAAATGTTCTTCTGTTGTGTGAAAAACAGGTGGGATCTTGAAGCCATGGAGCAGCTTCCAGATTACATGAGATTATACTATCTTGCTCCTTTTAACACTGTGAACGAGTGGGCATATGAGATCTTCAAAGACCATGGTGTGGACATTCTTCCATACTCAAGAAAAATGGTAACAAATCCTCACACATTTAGGTTGTCTGGTTCATGATTTCTGAAACATAATTGGTGTTTGATGTCCCTTGGCTGCAGTGGGCTGATTTATGTGAAAGTTTCTTGGTGGAGGCCAAATGGTTCAGCATGGGATACAAACCAACTCTTGAAGAATATCTTGATAATGCATGGGTTTCAATAGCAGGGGTCACTGGTCTTGATGCACACTTATCTTCTAATGAACAATGGTATTCACAAAGAAACATTTGAAAAATTAGTACGGTATCCTGATCTTCGACATTCGTCGATGATTTTTCGCCTAGCAGATGACCTCGCAACATCCACGGTATAAACCATCAGCACAATTTTGTCATCATGGTTAAATTCAACATAATTTCTTCACAATCCTCATATGAACAAACATTGCATTGAATTGGAAATGATCAAATTACTTGGCATATGTAAACACAGGATGAATTGGCTAGAGGAGATGTCCAAATCGATAGTGCTATATGCATGAAAAGGGAGTTACAGAAGAAGCACGCTTGCATATAAAAGAACTGATCAGTGAGAGCTGGAAGATGATGAACAAAGAGTTGGCAGAGGGATCTTCGTTGCCAAGCCAACTGGTTGATGCTGTTTTCAACTTTGCAAGAAACTCGCAGAGCATGTACCAAAAAGGTGATGGGTTTGTGGGTTCTAGTATAAGAAGCGAAGACAAGATTGTATCTTTGTTAGTTAGCCCTTGTAAAAGCAACCTACAAGCAAGGGTTTTGGTTGAAATTTGTACTACTAATAAGCTACATGCATGACAATCTGAATGCAGGCATATTGGGCGGAGTGCCAAGGGATTGACGAGATAAAAAGCAAAAACAAAATGACCCTTCATAAGATTGAAAGTATCATCTAATTCAGAAGAGATGTAAACAATGATGAGCATCAACTTTGAACAAATATAAAAGTGAATAAGCAAAAACTTGCTGGGGTTACTCAAACAGATAAAAATATGAAGTTCTTGAAAAAATACTCTTCAGATAAATTATTTCCTTTTGAGGAACTACTTTTGGGCAAGAAGCATTGTTTGTCACAATTGCAGTTTTCAGGAAGTTACACTCGACTCAATTGGTCCAAATTGAAGATAGAAATGATCAGAGAGATGCATTCAGATAGCATGGTAGAATGGGTTTTTTTAAACTTCTATAGTATAGATCATCATATAGAAAGAAATAGGCATTTTCTAAAATGAATCTCTCTTTCAACTGATTGAACAGTGAGATTCTTTGAACAACGCATGGATGCATATTAATGATGCAAGGTTTGATACGAATTTTAGCAGGCTAAACAAATATGATATTAATAAAAAAATCTGACGAACTACACAGAGGAATGGTTTTGAAAAGCCAAATGCGTATTAACGAGGCACATTGATTAATATCCAGAAGCAGACATTCAAAATAGGAAAAAAAACGCCGAGTATAGTACAACCAAGGTTTACTTCCCCAACTCGTCCAAGTTGACATGCCAAGATGAAGCTAACTGAACAATGAGTTGCTCTGCTGTAGCCCCCTCCCAGTCCTCAGGAAGATCAATTGATGTTGCATCATGCAGACTTATCAACAGATCCCTTTTAATTTCCATGGGAATAGCCAAGAACTCGGCACCATTTTCCATTACGAGCTCTGTCAACTGCAAGAAAAATCAAATTCAAACCCCTGAAATACAAAAACTCAATAGTATATGTACTTTAACCCAAGTTACTGTTTTAATAATTTTTCCTTTTTTTAAACAATTTAGTGTTTTTTCCTATTAATATCATTAAGAACAAAAACATATAATTTTAAAATCTAACTAACAGAATCCAGTATCTACAAGTCAAAGCAACCCCAAATTGGCTTGTTAAGATTACCTGTACATCCTCTTTAATCCCATGCCCAAAAAGTAATAGCAAAACCATTTTTCACAATAAGAATGCCTGGAAAACTTAAAGGAGACTTTACACAGGCTACTCTTCAAATCAACCGAAACATAAAATTCATGTTGACAACAATTTTCGTTCTCTGCAAGCTTTTTCTACTGCCATAAAATGTTGAATGTATGCTCACAGGATTTAGAATTAATAAAAGAAATGAAAATATGTAAAGAATCAATACGAGAAGCACATGCCTGTTGCACCCAAGGTAATGCAATATCAAGCAAGTTCTGATCCTGAAGATACTGTCCAATTATTTGCAAAATTTCATATGCTATCTCATTGGACAACTGATCCACCACCGGCCCTGTTCTGTCCATCAACTTCATCAGCAGTACATCATCTCCGATAGCCAAAAGTTCAGTATAAGCAGAATCAACATCACCCACATGAAGTGCGTCCATGGCACTGCTCCATGAAGCCCATAGAGGGCCTCGCTCTTGGTTTGTATTGCCATCTCCAACACATTCAGCCTCTACCTCGGGTACAGCAACACGCGGGCCAGTTCTAGAAGTTCCTTTATCTTCTCCAGCAACCCGTATGGCTTCTAAAGTTGCTTCATCCTTGGAAGCTTGCCAAACACTACGAGCAGAAGGTCCTTCACCAAGCCTAACAGACCCCACGCCCTTCTCCCAAGCTCTTCGATTGCCAACCTGGTCTCCATCTTGCTCTTTAGATAATCTCAAATCATCAGAAGAATTATTAGAACCTTTTCTATTAGTAGACATAATGTTTCTTACAGATCCATAGTTATAGGAGTCCCAGGTCTCTGATGAATCAGATCTCCAACTTGTCTCTCTTCCCCTCAGTCCATCAGAAGAAAGTAACCTTTCACCAAAAGGAGCACGCATGCCATCACCAACCCGACCAAACTTAGAATAATCAGAAAGACCACTATATTTATTTGTTTGTCTACCCGATGGTCCTTCATATCCCAAAAAATTAGAACTCCGCCTGCCTTGGGAAAGTGTTAATTCTCTGGCCATATCCTCAACAATTCTCTCAAGACCACGAACCCTATTTTCAAGGGTTACCATGGTATCATGGGAGCCCCCCATGAAGTCCTGCAATTGAGAAGCAAATAAATATGGGAAATAGGTTTGCACATACACTTCATTTTTGAGGAAACATTTATTCATGGAAACAGGGAAAAATAACACAGCCTATGTAATGTCAAACTCCCAAACTTTGCCCCTTCCCAGCCCCCCTAAGCAATGAAATGTCCAAGCGGTAAAGTTTGGCCAACTAGGATTACTTTTGTGGCCAAACATGAACTATTTAACGAACAACAGAAACAATTTATTCAAGCGACAGAACATCTCTTTAGTCTCATAGCCTATCAGACTCAACAGGACATCTTCTCAGTGTGCGAGCAGTTGATTTAAAAGTTTGCTAACAAAATAGGTGATCCACAAACCATAAAAGGATATAACATAAACGATATATTCACAGTATACAGAAAATAAAATTTGAGAAGACATTAGAATTTATAAATTATACTCAAAACACTTCAAATAAAAAATTGTGGTAAAACCAAAGTGATTTGTTGCTTATGATGGACATACTGAAGCATGGTAGCTGGTCAAGGAGAGCAGCTACACATCATCATTTCATATTCCTTCCAACTATATATTGCACAACAGTTTTTACCACTCAATATGTTATTCCCAGAATCTACCTGAGCCAATAATGTGTAATTTAGCTCTTACATCTTGAGACAGTTACAGCAATCAAATCAACACATAGATAGAGAAAAAAAAAAAAAACTATGTAAAATGCTGCATCTGGTATCCTAAATAATGACGGACTAGTTATTGCACTCAATTTAAAAAATTATGACAACAAAAAGTAATGGAGACCACTTCCTAAAGAGAGTGATGTCTTAATGTGAAAGGCATATGAAACATTTATGACGTTGATAATTTGGCGGAGACACATACCTGTAACATATTCATGATATTGACTTGCTGTCTCTCAAGAAGAGCTACATGCCTTTGGATGGCTAACCAGTTCCCCTTTTGATTAGCAAAAGATGCATCAGACTGATTGTCCATTTTGGAAAAACCAGTGCGGTTCCCAGCGAATTCTCTTGGATTGTTATCACTGCCCTCATCAACATCAAGACCTTTTGATCTAAATTCTCTACCTCTAAAGGCCCTTTGTTCTGTTGTGTTACTCTCCTGAAAATAGCCATCTATGTCATGCAGTTTGGAAGACAACTCCACTGTCCTCTCTGCACTGCCGTTAGTCACATCAAACTTGCTCTGAGTAGAACTGTTAAAAGTTGAATCACCGTCTGTGTCTGCACCTTTCTTTTCTGTCTCTTCTGCTGCTTGTCGTTGTGAAGAGCAAAGAGATCCACGAGGCAATACTACTTCAACAGGCAACTCGTCAGAACCCCTAGTTTCAAGATTTTGAAAGAAATCAGGATTCAACTCTTTGTCTGACAAAGCTGGGGCTTTCTTCTTTAGAATTCCAACTGTTTTGTCTGAGATACTACCACCTTTGGCTTTGGTCTGCAAATCAAAAGCATGTGATGGCAAGTTCTTTGGGGGGGAGTTACTTTCAGTTCCATTGGACTTGAGCATTTCATGCTTGCCGCTGTTACTTGAATCCTTTTCATTAGAAGCTGTATTCACACAGACATAGTGAATCAATACATACTCCATAAACGGCTCTATAATTAAGGAACAAACTGAAAAGTGAAAAGGATACCCTGAGAAGCTTTTCGGTTGTCATCAAGCCCATCACCATCCTTTCCAGAAATCTTTTTCCACGACTGCAATGCATCATTCATGCTATCTCTAACAGGTTTCACCTGCAACGTAATATATATATACACACACACACATATATATATAAACTTACTTTACACTAACTTATAGCATGAATGGATTCAAGCCAACCAACAAGAAACGCAAACATTATACAGTGCACCTTGTCAAAACGGCAAGACTCTAGTGAAGCTATGGTTGAAGAAGCACACTCAGCAACTAGATTGGCTGAATCGGAGGCAAGAGAGATCAAAGTTTCGGCAGCTGCCTTGCGGGTTGCCCAATCTGGATTCTCGAGGCATTCATAGATACTTTGCATCAGAAGTGACAGATTCTGAGGTGCAATGGCTCCCACCTGCAATATATGTAGAGATTCATCGTTGCTAATTAGATATCAACTCCTCCAAGCGCGAACTCTCAACTTTGTACTATTTATATACTGAAATGAATTCTCAATGTATATGGTTGAAGGAGGCATTTCTTCATCTATTGCAACGTAGCAGATATCTCCTGATCCCGCCAGGTAGATGATGACGATGATGCAATGTACACATTTATGTAGAAAATATTAGAGTCCATCGTAGGAAATTGCAGCCTACCCTTGGAAAGACTAAGCACAACTAACAAAAGGAGGGCAATTTCTTCATCTACTACAATGTAGCAAATATCCCCCAACCCAACTAGGCAAATGATGATGATGATGATGATGATGATGATGACAGTGCAATGTAGCAGATCCATATAAATACATTCACCAACTTGAAAAAACAATGTCAACGGCAGGATAAACTGGTAAAGACTAATAGACATAGGCCACATAACAAACACATGGGAGACATTTCTTCACCTAATGTAATGTAGCAAATATCCCCCATTTCAATTAGGTAGATGATGATGATGATGCAATGTAGCACATCAAATCCATAACTATATACATTAAAACAATCAGCAAAAGCAAATGAATTATGATCATCACAAATAAAAGAAGAAGAAAATGGCGGCCTTCACCTGAGAAAGACTGGAGACAACCGATAAAAGGGAGGCCTTTCCGAGGAAATTAGGGTTATGGAGGCACTTGCAAACCCTAGGGCAGAGCTTCTGGAAGGCGGCCACCGGCGGGTCATTGGCACACTCCACCACCTTGGCCAGGCACGCCGCGGCGGCGGACTGCACCGCCTTGTTCTGCTCGTTGAGCGCCTCGAAGAGCGGCTTAACGAAGATGGAGACGGCGCCGGAGGCCTCGCTGCCGCCGCCGCCGTCACCACCGCCGCGGAGGTACTGCGCGGAGAGGGCTCCGAGGGCGTCGCGGCAAGCGTCGCGGACAGCGGAGTCGGGGTCCTTGAGGCGGCGGACGACGGCGGCGACGATGCGGGGTAGGTGGGCGGCGACGGGGTCGGGGCGGGCGGCGGCGAGGAGGGCGAGAAGGGATAGGGCGTCCTTGCGGACGGGAGGCTTGGAGTGGGGGTCGCCGGCGGCGTCGTAGAGGCAGTTGAGGAGCATAGGGACGGAGTCCGGCGAGGCGCCAGCGACGGTGGCGTGGAGGTCGGCGAGGGCCAGGTGGTGGGTGTCGCGGTCCGAGAGCTTGGCGATGGAGGTCAGGATGCGCTGCTTGAGCTCGATCATGGCGAAGTGGGAGGACAGGGAGGAGGAAGGCGGCGACTTTACGCCGGCGGCAGATCTCGCCGGCGGCGGTGGCTTGGACGGCGGCGGAGCTTGGTTGGCGGCGGCCATGGGCGCCGGGCCGGCGAGATCCGATTGTTTCAGAAAGAGAGTGGGGGAGTGTGTGAGATCTGTGAAGGCTTTTTTTTTGGACGTTTGGAGGTTTAATTACTTTTTAAACCCCGCCCCCCCCATTTGCAAACTAATCTCGTTTTAGGTTCTAACTAACTAACTAAACATGATTAGTGAATTTAAAATTTTGAATTTCTAATTTTCTTTTATATTTCATTTTTTAATCACCCCTAGCCAACTTGTGAAAAAAATGCATTAGACTCGATTTTAGTCCGATAAATACTTACACCTTCACCAAACTCGGGTTCTGAATCGAACCACCGATAGTAAATAATATTTATATAAAAATACAAAAAAATAAATATTTTAAGATAATTATTTTTATGTATAATCAAATATAATATATTTTAGAAGATATTATATATATATAATATTATATAATTAAACATTTTTTTAGTTTAAGTCCTCAGGTCCGGTCCTTAGAGAGCCAAACTTGATATACAATGTATATTAATAAAAATTCGAACTCTGACTCGAAGCCAATATGATTTTAACTCTTACTAATTATTTACAACCCAATGAAAATTTTGGGATCTTCAAATTATTCCTATAAGTTATATAATCTTTGTAAGGCACGAGTTGAAGGTAATCGTGTTTGATTTGATTAAGTTTGAAATCATAATAATCTTTTTAGAACTTGGAAAACTGTATTCATAAAATATAAATAAAAATTATTTAATTTAACTTAAACTCAAATTATTTTATCTCAGGTACTAACTGGATTGATGAGCACCCTCAATATTACCTGAGAGTTGCAATTTTGCAAGTAAATGATATTTCTATGTACAAAATTACAAATAAGGATTTTAAAAAAAAAAACTTTTAAAGTTAAGATGTAAGGCTACATAGATGCTGACGTTCTGGTGATTTGTTAACCTCATATAAGAAGCAAAGTTAATATAAATTTCAATATTATAAATAAAATAAACAAAACATGTTGATAAGTTAGAATATTTTGATTTTTTATGCTAATAAATTTCACATATTTATGAATTAAGCTAAATAAGTTGCATTTATTTATCTGGGAATTTATTTTATGAAACTTTTCACTCCAATAGCCATTTACATTTGACCCAAATTATGAGACCACCTAATTGGGCCTAAATACTTCTCTTTTCAAGGGGTAAGGTTTCACAAGATTCTGTAAAACATAATTAGATTCACCTATAATAAAGCACAATCCAATTAGAAAAAAAGAAAAACACAATTAACTCCTCTAGCTTCCCCAGCTCTGATTAATTGATATATATATATATATATATATATTCATTTATTCACATCCATCTAATATCTAATATTTATGGAAATAAAGACATGAAACTCTCTATTTAGAAGGGATTATAGGAAAAAAAATGCTAATGTAAGATCCCCTATTTTCAGATTTGGGGAATATGGGTCATTTTTTATTTGTGAGATATTTTGTTATTCTTTATTCCCAAAGCTTATTGGTGAATTATTGGTATAGCTTTTCTTAATGTTTCTTCACTTGGAAGTTTTACAATTCACATATAGATTTCAGCTAGGTTTGATGACAAAGAAAGAGCTCCCAATTAAAGGTATATTTGGTTGGTGGCTTACTCAATGGAGAAGACACCTAGGTGTCATTTTTTTTAATTAAGAAAAGTTGTTTAATGGACTGATGGTGATATTTAAATTTTGTTTTTAATAGAGCTGGCCCTTCAGATACATTTTTTATAATATTGTTCTTCCTAACTAAATAGGATATCGGGTCTAAGGCTTAGGTTTCATAAAAGAAATCATGTTGTGATGGAAGCTTTCACAAGTTTTTAGTGATTAGTTAGTTTTAATAATAGTGTCTGTTTAGTTATACTGAAATTACATGAAAAAATATAAAATTTCAATTTAAAAATTTTATTGTGTTCAAATGTTCTGATATTTATTCAAAGGAAATTATATTTTCAATCAAAACAAGTTTAAGTAAAATTTAATAAGGTGAAATTTTATTATGAAAAAAATAGGGAAAATTTTAGGTGAAACATGTACATGGAAAAGAAACAAATAAAGAATTTTTTTTGATTTTCATATTATTTTGATTTCATTGTATTTTTATTTTTTATAATTTTTTTATTTATACTATTTTCATGCTAACCAAATAGAGACAACATGGTTAAGTTGTATAATAGATTTCAACTGTTAAAAATATTACCCAAAAGCACATTTGAGAGTGGCCAATTCAACCTTACTAGATCATTTTAAATAGCTCTACCAACAATGATCCAATAGGATGAACCAAACCGACCGAATGCTCGTTCTATACAATTTAACACAAGTCACACACTCTTATACCATTGTCTCCCAAAACGTTGTCTAATAGCATTTTGATTAGAGAAATGAATGAGCCGAAGGCAAAGGCCGTAGAGTAAAAACCACTTGAAGGAAAAAGAAAGCAAGGCCCAATTATTTTACGGGCTTAGTTTGGACATGGAGAATTTGGTGGGGAGATTTAAGAGGAGATGTGATTAGCTAGCTATTATTTTAAACTTGTTTATTGGGAAAATAAAAAATTATTATAATTATAATATCTAAAAAATGAATTTAGTAATGTATAAAGTGGGCAAGACACTCTTCACAAAATGTTACTTTATAAGCTCGGGTACTATATTATTACAAAAATTAAATTTGTGAAAAGTTTTCTTAAAATTTCGGATAAAATTTTCTATTACAACAAAAAACATTCATATCCAAGTTGCAGGAATCGGCCGATTTAAATCGGATTGGCACGTTGCCGATCTGATTTTGGGGCCGAATCGGTCGGCCCTGAATCGGCTTCCAAAACGGGCGATTCAACCCGAGCCGGTTGGAAATCGGTTTTTTCGTAAATTACTAAAATACCCTTAGTTTTGTATTAAATAAATTATTTATGCATAGGTAAAATAGGAATTAAAAGGTGACAATGACCAGAATACCCCTAAATTACTAAAATACCCTTGATTTTATATTAAATAAATTATTTGTGTATGGGTAAAATG
>JAVDBV010051894.1:0-11168 GCA_032619315.1 Piper longum
CTAGATCCGGTTGGCTAGGGCAGCGATTGGTTCTGATTTTGATCGGGGACGGTTGCTGGGTGATCGGTGATGCCGAGGCGGCCACTGGACGGTGACGGTGATGATCGCCGGTGGCTAAATTGCCCCGTAAAAGCATCGCGGGCACGACACTAGGCGCTGCGATTCCGACGTCGCGGCGGCCAGGTGGTGGCCGGGCCTGGTTGGGGCGGCACAGCGACACCGTCGTGGGGCGGAGCGGCGTCGGTCGGCGGCCAGGTGACACCGACAGCGACGGCGGTGGCGATGCATAGTGGGGGCGGCTAGGGTTTGGGAAAGGGGAGAAGGTGGTGTCGGGGAAAGAAAATTAGTTGAGTGGCATACTTGTAAATAAAACTTGACTCCTCTCCGGCTCAAGTTAAGAATAATATCTAAATCAAAATAATTCCAAAAAAATATGAAAAAATCGGAAAAAATTCTCTAAAATAACACAACATCCAAATGACATGCTCTATAACTATCAACCTGCCCCGTAATGCATCCTAATGCGGTAGCGGCCTAAAATTATTTCTACGATCAAGCTGCATAATAATAAAAGCTGTACTACATACTTTTATATATTTTGATAACTCATTTATTTTTGCTATATTCATGATATTATTATCATATACTTGGGTACATATGACCCCTCATGGCTCATACATGCGATCGACGTCGGCTCAATATACGTATTCTGAAACATACTTGACTAAAAAATAACGGTCGAACCGACCGGTTCTAAATATAAAACCCTGACTCGAATCATGAATTTTACACTAATGTAGAATAAACCCAACATTGATGGTAGCTCCCTGGAAATGGACCAATCCTGTAGAGACATGGTAGGTAATATGAGGGCTCGTTTCTTTGATTTCCACTGTTAGCAATGTAAGACATACATGTTTGTCATTTCTCTGGAAATACGATTCCGCCTTCTGATTCCCTACTTCTACCTGAGAAAGCCATCTGCCTCCTCCCGATTGCCGCCGCCGCGGTAATTGATCTATTTCCATCCTCTCCTCTCTTTTTTTTTTTTAAAAAATGATTTATTTAATTATTTATTTTTATGTTGCTGCCTCTGTATCTCTTATGGTTGGTAGTTCATGCAATAATTTTGGGTTTAGATCTAAACAAGTTAAGAAATGGATATCGAGATGACAACTTTGCGTATCGATGGACTTTTGCGGCCGAATTTGTGAAGTGACTGGTGATTTGATACTGTTTGCTTGCTTGCCTGTGTATGATGCAGTGCCTTCACTACTTAGCTTCATTATTATTGCTATTATATATTGATTATAAGTGTTGACTAGTTTGGATTGTTGAATTTGTCTGTTGTTAAGTTATTAGTGGGAAAATGGTTGTGGGGTGATGAAGGGTTCAATGTCAGTGTGCTTTGTCAGAGCTGTTTCTCTGTAAAATAGTGTTTGCCCCGTATGTTTGGCTCCTGTTAGTCCTAAATAAGTAAATTATAAGTTGGATTTAATGCCCAACACATTTTCAGGTTAGATATAGGAGGCTGTATTTTTTCACGGATTGAAATGTGAGGCTAATAGCCTACAAGAGCATTAGTAGACTAAGGCTAAGTTTTGAGATCTAGCAAATTTTAATGTAAAGAGGATAATCTCTTAACTGTTTACAAGGTAGAAAGTCTTGGATTTTTCTTATAGACCAGACCCTTTGGACAATGGTGAAGGACTTTTGTCATATCCTATGAATGAAAACAGTCAGTGACGGGTTTTTACACCTGATCACTTTCAAAAAGCACCATGTTGGAAAGCATGTCATGTCTAAAACTGTTTACAAAAATTATGATTAGGTCGATATTTGAGGCTGTAATTATAGGATAATGATAAGAGGTTAGTTGGAAGTGTTCATAGTCAAATAATAACTTTATTCTAAGCAGTGGTGCTCTTGATGTTTTTCTTTTGCATGGTGCATGTGTTTTATGATTGCCTGGCGAAAATGCGAATTTGTGGAACACTATTGATAATCCAATTATGACTTTATCCTACAAAACTGTCATCTCTTTTTTTTTCCCTTTGTTATGTGAATTTTTGGGATGCAGGTTGCATTTGGATATTTTTTTTGTCCCCCATTCAGGGATTCGACATACAAGCATGATGCCATATGGATTGAGTGAAACAAAAAGTAATCCATTTTGAAGCTTTTGGTGTTTAGACGTAGTTGCTGATGAAAATACAGCATCTTTTTCAAATATTTATCAAATTAATAGTAGCTTGTTTTGATGAAATGGCATTTGATTTGTTGTAATATTTACAACCGTTTATGCTATAACTTTATTATTATTAATATTATTACTGCTGTTGTTGTTTTTTTCGTTATTATAATAACAATTTTGTTATTATTTCAACAAAGTATTTGTTGTTATTATCTCAGGGAAATTGTTGTGATGGTTATTTGGAGCCTATTGTTTTGTGAACTTTTCTTGGCTTAGTGGTTTTATGAATAGTTGTTGGACAAATTTTGCAATATAATTGAGCTTTGAATGTCTATTTCTGATGATAGAGGTATTTACAGGAAATAGTGACCAAAAAAAAACAGACATATGTAATTCGAGTAGCAATGTAACTGGAAATGCAATTTTTATATAAAATAAGACTCTTAATTTTGCTTGCCAATATTGTATGATATAAGCACAAAAATGATTAAGGAAACCAAAAGTGAGGCAGATACTTGGAGGACTGCAGTTTTTTCTACATTTGAATCTTGACAGTGGTGTGCTTTTGTTTATGAATGACGTTGGCTTTACTCATAGATTTATTATTTTCCTTCTTAACCATTATAACTGTTTTCAGTTTATCTATTGCCAAACCATAGGTTTGATAGGTGTTAATTTGATTTCGTTTTGAATTGATATCTTTGAAACCATGTGCAGATGTTGGCATTGGGCTCATAGGATTTGGGATTCTTTTTACACTTCTTGGTGTCATTCTTTTCTTAGACAGAGGTTTACTTGCTCTGGGAAATGTAAGTTAAATTTTCATTTTGTGCCTTTCCATTGTTCCATTCTACTGGTTAACTAGAGCCTTCTTTGTGGCAGGTTCTTTAACTTTCAGGAATAGCAATTTTACTTGGCTGGAGATCAACAGTGCAACTTTTTACAAAGGGGACAACCACAGGAGACAGTATGTGAACAATGGCTAGTGCTTTGTTATTTTAATAATGAAACAAGAGTTTGAAAGGAGATCTAGTGAGTTTACTCGTTTTTCCTTCTCAATTTCAGGGTTCAGTGTCATTTCTTGTTGGGCTATTTCTGATATTTACTCGCTGGCCTATTCTTGGCATAAGCTTAGAAATTTATGGTTCACTTGTTCTCTTCAGGTTAGCCTTCCCCGTGTAGTTCCATGCGATCCTGATCATTTTTCTTTCATCTGTCTAATTATAGCAAGAATGTTATCTCATGCAGTCATTTCTGGCCATCAATCAAGGCTTTCTTCTATCAGATTCCGGTGGTAGGATGGATCCTGCCGCTCCTATTCCGGTGGTAATGGAGCATTTCATTATCTTATCTGGTTTTAAACCTTCACAGCATTGCCTTACTTGCACAATTGATCCTTTCACAAGTAATGACCATCATTGCAGATAATGAAGATTTGAAGAACTTCTTAATTTGAAGCCTACTAGTTTGAACTTCTTAATCTGGAGGGATGCCCAAGTGAAGTAACTTCAACTTATAAAAGCATAATTACGATGTTTGGCTTTTGTATAATTTGTTATGGTTATATACTATAACAGATGCCCAAGGGAATTTTCCAGCTTCTGGGTAAGAGTAGTTGAATATATATCGTTTTTACTGACCAGTTACCATCTCTGATATGATGCTGCGGAGACAATCTTTTTACTTTTTTTTTTGTGTCAACTTATGCATTTTAACTGTTTTACTCCACTGGATAATTGGTTGAGGGAGTTATCGTGCATGGTGGTACCCTAAACAGCCAAGTTGATTGAAGGTGCGAAACACATGCTATAGTCTCCAATACAACAGAAGCTATGCGAACGAAAATGAACTATTTCATGTTGCCATGAATCTAAGCTACTGGGGAAGTGAGCCAATGGATGGCCCGTACAACGAAAAGAGTAGTTAACACTTTTATGGGTATCCAATAAATGCCCCCAACTGACCTGTGATGAAGCTAGCTAACAACGTAGGCACATTGCTGCCTTATTTACGTATCATCTGGCCTTTGCAAGGCGAGCGATAAATGAATGAGAAGCTATTCAACTCAATCCGAAATTCACAGGGGCTGTACTAACTGCGTTGCACTCTGATGCAGTAGACGATTAATGCTGCATTGACGAGAGTTCTATACTCGTAGTGAAGAAGTGCCAGTAACTGCCTCAGCTGCGGAGGAAGTGTGAAGTAAAAAAATTGACATTTGATTTGGACGCAAGAAGAGCCTCTTATTATGAATTTATACCACTCCTGGGAGATGAATACAGATGATGTCATTCAGGTTTGGCAAGTAGGTGTGTCCTTAAATGCCCTCATCCTTATGGTTTATCGTCCTTCACATAAAAAAAATCAGATGGCTCGTATCTGATTCATGCTGCTGCTTGTTGAGAAGGTTGCATCGTCAAAGCAATTACTATTTGAGACAGATACAGGCTCGTACCTCATATATCTAAAGACGATCTGGCGACCTGCTTCAGAAGGTTGATCCTTTCTCATCAAAAGTTAAGAAGGATGACCAGTTTTGGCATTGAACGCCCAATTGGATGTTGGATTTTGCTTCTTGGCCACTGGCTAGGCAGAAGCCATGCTCTGTATAAGTTCTGCCCGGGCCAAATAAACTTGCCACTTTTTGATTGAGTGATGCAAAGTAACAACTGTAGATTGCATGGAAGTGGCATAAGCTCGATGATAGGAGCGTGAAGAGGACACAGCATAAAGTCCCTTGGATTGAATAAGCGGTAACATACTCCCTTGCACTGTAACAAAAATTCTTGTTCTCAAACTTCTCATAACCACTATCCCCACAACACTATACGTAACACCATGGGCTAAGCACTGGCAAAGCTGCTGCATGTATTTTTTTTCATTTTTTCTCAAGGACACACCAAGTAACTGCATTCATTTCACCTTTGTTTGAATACAGGCCATTTGACTCCCATACTATGTAAAACTGTAAAAGTGAATGGTGTTCCCCAGCAGCTGGAACAGCAAGGAACCGAGTAATGGAAGAGAAATTTTTGTTGATGTCTTGAGTAATTACATCAATCTGAAAGAAGACAATTATTGTATAAGAAGAGTGAACGCAATAATAAATTTATCAAAAACTTGATTGTCAGCACTCTGGAGGCACATTAATTAAGAGAAAACCAACTACCGCACGGGACGTTCTGTACATATCTGCGGTAGATGTGCCGGTATACTCATTCAATAAGGAAAATAAATACAAAACCAAGTTAATAGATTCATGCCTCACCAGCGCTCAAAGAGAAATGAGCAGCAATTTATGGGTGTTGTTGGCACCGCCAAAGTTATCTAGGCACACTACATTTATTTCTACCTTTCCCTCTGACTACCCTTCTCCCTGATCAACCAGTTTCTCCCCATTTGTCAATAATATCATGGTAGTATTTACTGTTACAGATTTTCTTCCAGTGGGTATACAAGTTGAAGTTTATACTTAGAAGCTGATATGACTGCGTTTGGCAAAGATAGGAAACCGGCAAAGGCCAGGACCGATCAACCCAATACTCATTTTGGCCCTTTTTTTCTCTTGATTCAACTGACATGTTATGAGAAATTGTCTGACTAAATTGCTACAAGAACTGAAACTTATTCTATGCAAGTTCATATAAGAAATGGAGATAAATTGCATATCCAACGCTCATATTCCACAATTTTTACCTGATATTCTTGACCCTGAAGAATTGAGTTTTTTTTTTCCTAGTTTCATCTTTGTGGACGTTGTAGTAGGATTTCGTGCATTAAAGGAGTGTCTACTTGTCAACTTAAATGCATGGCCTGCCCTCCTCTTAATGGGGATCAATTAAGGTCATTTAAGAACCGGCATTAGTATTCACGCCGTCCTGCATGAGCATCCCATCCATCAAATAGAGAGAATTCGACCATCTCCAACATCGGCCATTTTTCACTAGCGAAGATCAAATTCCTCCAGTATTTCTCGAGTCTCCTCTTGAAACAACTTCCCAGTCTGATTCCTCCTCTATCATCGTGTTCATGAACATTGATCTGAACAGAGAGAAGATGATGGCCAAGAAGTTTGCCCAGCAGCAGGAACTGTCTTCCAGTGGGGAAGAAGATCCTGAGAAGAAGCGGAAGCAACTTCGGAGGGTGATGGAAATTCCAGAGCTATCCTTGGGGCCACCCCAGTTTGTTCCGGAGGAGAGTACAAAAAACTCTATAATGATTAAGGAAACAAATGCCAACAGGAAGAGAAAATTCTGGTGGGACAACCTGAAGAGTGAAGCAACTGTCCAGACCAGTGTTGAGCTCCAGGCCGGAGATCCCTTGCCTTTGGACTGGGAACAATGCCTAGACCTCGAAGTAATGTTCTTTTGATGGGTATCTTTCAATAAATCAGAATTTCCCAAGTTGACATCCTTGCATATTCATATGATAGGAGTAATACTCTTTTGAGTCATAAACACCACCATATGATTGTAGAGAATATTCGGGGTCACTAATCATTGTGCTCATCAAGTAAATCTTATCTGTATTCCATCTTGTTTAGAAGCTACTATTATGAGCATGTATATGAATAGTTATCATGATTATTATCAGTAGCATCATCCATGTTGATTGCTTCAGCTTTAAACTGCAATTAACAGTCAGGGAAAGTCTATTACCTCAACAGAAAGACCTTGAAGAAGAGTTGCAGCTGGCCGAAGGATCAAAACCTGAACCTGGAACTCAACATGTCAACCTTCTCCACCACTGATGGCGAGGGAGCTATCATGACTGAACGCACAGATAAATCCACCAATTCAAATGGAAGCATGGTGGCAGTAGCATGTCAGAAATGCCATCTACTTGTGATGCTTAGCAGATCTTCTCCGTCTTGCCCAAACTGCAAGTATTTTCATGCCTTTCCCATGAGTCAAAGTTCAAGCCCTAAGTTAACCAGTATAAAATCTATGGAAACTCTCAGCCTTTTAAATTAATATCCGTCGAGTAAGTGTTTTCTGGTAATATACAGGAAAATGCTGTAAGGTGGACGTAGTTAGGGAAGTTCTTCATGCCTCTTGGAATTACTAGGATGTCGGTCCAGTGTCAATATTTGTCTAAAGTTTATCTATCAAATTTAAAGTGCTTATCGTCTGATAGATGATTTGTCAATTTTTGTTCTTATATTTCATCAACCTGTTTGGTGTGACTCCGGGCCGTATACTCACTCCATTCACCTTCTGATTATCCGCCCCACAAGCTGGCTTTCAAGAAAAGTAATGTACTTCTAGTTTCCTTTTAAAATATATACTATAAGGACTATGGTTGAGCTCCGACTGGGCCATAGTATGATTTCTAGCATTTAACCATGAAAGTATTTTCATAATACAGTCATCTTTCAGAAAGAATAGTTCTGATGAGTGATGACCAACCCTAAAACTGTTATAGGTGGCTAGCAATTGAATGATCGATATGATCCACAATGATGCTTATGGAAAAGCCTACTAGCCTGTCAAGAAAAAAGAAAAGTCATGTTATAGACTTTGCAGAAAAAAGTAAAATAAAATTCAAAACAGCATAACATATAATTTTTTATAAAAAAACTAAAATATGGAGTTTGCATTAAAATAAAATTCACAACTTGAAGCAATCATAAATGATCTGTCAAACAGTAATCTGCTCAGAATAATGTTGAAGCTTACCATGAACAAGCGATTTAGCAGGGAGTATTGTCAGATGACGTACACTGATGTTGCACTTGTGTGCCTCGAAGGAATAAATAAAAGTTTTTCAAGCCTATGATGCTCACATATGCATTCCAAAAAAGGCATCTCAGTTGATTATCTGGATTAGCTTTCAGCAACACAGTCTAAACTGATGTCCTTGAGCAGGAGATTATAAAATACTGATAAGTGAAGAGAATAAAAGAAAATGCCCCTTTTGTAAATCAAAGCTTTGATTTATTTGTGGAGGTCAACCACAAGCTGGAGAACACATGCCTCTGCTCTTGAACTTTGAGTTAATTTAATCTAACCAACCTTGTTTCCTTCGTTTCCAGATATTTCCAACTTCCAACCGTAGGAACTATAGGTTCAAAGCAAGGCTTCACTTAAATAATCAGCTCTAACCCTGAGTATAGCCATAAAATTTACAAAGAGGTAAATATTTGCCAAGGCGCCTGCCAAGCCCAAGGGAGAAAAAGAAAAAGACATTTCTAGTAGCTGAATCACCTTGTTCTCTTCTGACAACAATATGCACAAGAACCTGCAGTCGTGATATACCAAGACCATGGACGAAATGACCGTTATCTTCTGATAAACTAGCCAATGGAAAAAGTTCTATAATGGAAAAGATCCAGAATTAAGATCTTCATCTGAAATAAATCAGCATGGACAACTTGGAACATAGCCTTCCAAATTCAACTCAACGTATATATCATGCAAAATTGAATATATATCTGCCTGTTGAGGATGAGATTTATCAGAAACAAAGAACTCATGAAACCTACTATTCACTTCAATCAAACTACAACCGGGGTTTTTCTTGATTCTGTTCAACCTCATCATGTTTCTTACCATCTTAACGTCATCCCATCTTTTCCCTCCGGCATATACACTCGCTAGAAGTACATAGATACCACTGTCATGTGGATCCAACTCAATTAGCTTTTCACCAGCACGTTTTGCTATGTCAATATAACCATGAATTTTACATGCATTAAGAAGAGCACCCCATGATGCCTTGTCAGGTAATGTTGGCATTTTCATTATAAACTCATAAGCTTCTTCCAAGAGGCCAACTCGACCTAGTAGGTCAATCATACAAGAATAATGTTTTACCTTCGGCTTAATGCTATAAACTCTCTCCATATTCTCAAAATAGTTGCGTCCTTCACTCACCAAGCCAGAATGGCTACAAGCTGATAACAAACCCACAAATGTTATATCATCAGGGCTCATCCTTGCAAATATCATATTTTCAAATACATGAATGGCTTCCATACCATAGCCATGTGCAGCAAATACGGCAATCATACAATTCCAGGAAACTAGATCCCGTTTGGGCATTTGACTGAACAATTCATGGGCCTTATCAATATTTCCACATCTTCCATACATATCAATAGATGCATTCATCACAGGCAAAGAAAATTTAACCTTCATTTGTCCAATATAGTCATCGTAAATTCTTGCACCAAGATCCAAGCGACCCAAATGAGAACAGACAGATAAAACAGTCACTAGAGTATCCTCTGATGGCCTCATACCTGATTGCTTCATCTCGTTAAACATATCCAATGCTACCTTAGGCTGATCCAGTTGAGAATAACCTGCAATCATCGCATTCCAGGATACAACATTTCGCTCAGGCATCAAATCAAATAACTGTTTCGCGATTTCCATTTTCCCTGATTTTGCATATCCATTTACCATTGTGGTCCATGTGAACACATCTTTATATTCCATTGTGTTAAATGTATCCCAGGCAATATCTAAGCCACCACACTTAACGTGCATGTCCACTAGTGCATTTAGCAGATTTAAGGTAAGATTGGGAATATTTGCTTCTATATATTGGTGAACACATCTTCCTAGAACAAGAATACCAATCTGAGAACAGGCAGACAACACTGTGATCATCGTAACTTCATTAGCTTCTACATTTGCAAAAAGCATGTGATAAAACAATTTCAACGCCTCATCTGCCATATTATTCTGGGAATAGCCATCAATCATAGTGGTCCATGTAACTACATCTCTGTCAAAACTTTCATCAAACACAAGACGAGCAGCGCCCAAAAGGCCAAACTTTACATAGAAATGCATGAGACCATTTCGCACAAGAAGCTCTACAGAAAGCCCCGACTTCAAAAGCAAAGAATGCACAAATTCACCCCACAATGGATCCAAGAACTGCTCACACGCCTTGAGCGCAAAAACAAACGTCCTACCATCAACCTCAACACGCCCCCGAATCATCTCACAAAACACATCAAACCCGAATTCCGGAGAACTTGCCCGACAAAACCCCCTAATCATGGTATTCCAAATATACACATTACGATCATAAATTTGTGAGAACACACGGCGGGCATATCCCATGTCACCGTTGTCAGACAGAGCACAAAAAGCTAAGACTCGGCTGGCAGGGAACCTACCAGCCATGAGCCCCGCCCTTGTCATGTGAGCATGGATCTGCTTCAGATGGATCATGGAGTCGCAGGACTCCATGAGTCGAAGCACGGGGTGGGTAATAATCAACCGTGAGGCGGAATTCCACGAAGACTTTGCAGAAAAAGGAGAAGAAGAAGTTTGTGGTGACGAAGAAGAGGCGGTAGCGAAGGACAAGAGGTTGAAGAGGGTATGGAGATGGGGGATGGGAGGAAGACGCAGAGAAGGTTTGGAGAGGGGAATGGCGGGAGACATGGCGGTCGAGAAGATCGTCCCGGATGTATTTGAATCTTGGTGGGAAGATTTATCGGGTAAAGAGTAAGTGGGCTTTTGGGCCCATTTATGAACCCTAGTGGGCTTTTCTCTTAGACGTCTTTATGGGCCGATTGTGAGGTTTTTCGCCCAAAAGTAGGAAATATATTTAGCAACGCCAGTTAATCAATACGCCCCAGTTAACAAATAGAAGATAGCTGGCAAGTGGCATCCATTTGCGTCCCCTTAAATAGGGCTGTTAATTGAACGAGCCAGCTCGTGAGTATTTGACATTCAGCTTGGTTCGAATCGACTTGAAACTCGATATTTAAATGCTCGAATTCAAACTCGACTCGAACTCGAATCCTACAAGCCGAACTTGAGCAAAACCATATTCGACTCGGCTTAGTTATGACTCGAATTCGACTCGTAGCTTGACTCGAACTCGACTCGTAGCTCGACTCAAACTCGACTCGATAAAATAATATAATAATATAATTTTTATATTATATATATATATATATAATATACTAATAAGTTTAATTATAACTAGTTATATTTATTTATCTACAATA
>JAVDBV010051895.1:0-10106 GCA_032619315.1 Piper longum
TGTCGTCGGTGAAGGAGTCTTTGGGGCCGGTCAACACTACCACCGCCACCGCTTTGGGCCACTTTCCGGCGTCGGCAAGCCACCACCGGCTAATTCGACCACTCACACGGTTTTCCCTCGTCAAGATCTACCGTGGCCGCGATCGCCACCGACAAAGCTGCTAAGCTCGGCGGCGGTCCACGACGTTTATTACTGTTTTTCGGATTTATTATCATGTTTAATTAATCGCCATACGGGAACAATGTTTTTCTTCTTTTTTATCTATCAGAATTCGGATGTCTCTAAGGAGACAACAATGTTTTTCTTTTGCTTTGATAAAAAAGAACAACGCATTTCTTTGAAAGAAGCAATGTCTAATTCCGATAGCAGTTTCTTCCAGGGCATGACTTGCGACGATTCAAAGTACACAAGTAGCCAACCAGAAACACTTTTTTCACGGATCACCGCCTCCGCTGAGCTGCTCACGACAACAAGTCCTCATATTTTCTACTGCCATTTTACACAAGTAAACTGGGAATCAAATTAGTACTGTGAAATACGATTTGAACATGAGTTCTGTTATTATTGTGTTAGGGGAAACATGATTAAAACATTCCGGGGGGTTCGACTTGAATTTGACGCAATTGGCGACTGGGGTGGAATTAACTCGAGTGACGAGGAGTTATTCATATTTATTTTTCAACTCGATGGATAAACAATGATATAAAATAATGTATATTTCGTGTATAAGACTTGAATTCAACAAATTAAATAGATTAATTAACTAAACAGTAATAACATTTTATTATTTTTAGTACTAATTAATTAAATTGAGAGACAAACAGAGTCAATCGTGAAATTCGTTAAATTTATATTAGTCACCACTTGAAGTTTAATCCTATGGAACCCAAAAAAAATAAAAAAGATTAGGATATATGTGGTGGTTGGGGGAAAAAAACTATCATTGTGCCAATATCAGTTTTCATTGGACCAAGATCATTATTTGTCCCCAAAAAAATTAACTTCACACACAGAAATAAATTTCACAATTGTAGAAGTTGAAATGTCAATTTCAGCGTGATCACATATCTTATTAAAATATGAACTTGGGATTCACTTCCCAGCGGAACCTAAACCTTGTCAAAGTCATATTGCTCTTCCATTGATTGCAAGCACTCTAAGATTTTTATGCAAACTTCAATTGAAAATGAGATCTCCGGTTATGTACTGATGTACCAATCAATTTCTCGATCATTGCCTTGTATAGTATATAGCACAACCATTACTCCCAGTCCTCTGACTGTTCATCATTTATTGTGGCTCACCAAACCCCAATTAAAGATTGGAGGCAGATGGTCAAAAATTCATTTTTCAGCCACTCTCTTTCAACTATTAATTTGCCTTTATCATTATCAAGAAGTTTCACATGTTGAAGAAAGGAGGCTCCTATTAATTGTTCTTCAACTAAGCCATGTTGAGTCATCAAAATGCACAACCACATGGAGGGACATCTCCAAATCCCAATCCCAGCTTTTAATTGTCTTCTCGAGGGGTAGCTAAACAAACACTTTGATTTTTCAAGTGGATGCCACGAAGGGAGATTGATACCACAATCATTCAAATCTCAATATTAAATGGGGTTGAGATAGGTCAATTGTTTGTGTGGACCAATTTGATTAATTGCCCTAATAAATGTGTGAGCATAACTCTCCTGAGTGGGGCTTTGTTGAAGATTGCATGTGTTTTTGAATTAGGTCAAGTTAGCTGAGATAATTTTTCTTCAAACTGTGGATAAGATTAGGGAAATATAAATAAGTATTTAGTGACACTTTTCTTTCAAAGCTCATCTTATAATAGAAAAGCTTACTCATTAGTTAGGTAGAGAAATGAATAATTGCCAACTAATACATTTTCTATGCCATTGTGGTTATTTTAAAAGAGCAAATGTCCCCAATGCATATAATGTGAATATTATCTCATAATCACAATGTGTACCAATTAAAAGGTGATTAAGGGATAATAATGTTGCTAATTAATAAGCTAAATTATTTTCTTGTTGGAGGGTTAATAAATTTTAATTATACACGTATTAATAATCACTAGGAAGAAGACTGACTTCCCCCCATGCATTGAATACCCACTATGGCAACAAATACAAAGATCAGTCAATGACCAATTATATAACGAACGGCCGAGATGAAACATTGGAGGAACGTAATTAACATGTAACGTTGTGCCGTCTCCAAAGTCCATTAAATGCATTTTATTCAAGGAAAGGAAAAGAAAAAAGAAGTCTGCAATGTAACGCGTGACACGAACAATCGAACACACAAATACATGTCCGAAAAACACATACCTCCATATTTATTAGGGATTGAATTCAATCCGTTCAAAGTTCTCTTCCCTCTTTCAACTCCCTAAGATTTGAGCGATTTCAATGCCATTAAGGTAAAAAAGAAGAAAAACATTGTTCCCGTATGGCGATTAATTAAACATGATAATAACGCATGCCTGTATGGCGATTAACAAAGAACACACCACAGACCGCATGGGCCATAACTAATAAATTCTTAAGTGCTATGCCAGCCTACTCTCATAAACGATCAGAGTTTAGTGCAAGATATTGACGTGACAACCATAATGTAGGCCCACGGCTCGGCTAATGGCGCCTTCGAAACAAGTATGTGTATACTTTTAAAGCCGGTCTCAATCGTATAAATTATTTATACGGTTGATGCTATTTTTACTTAATAATATTTATTTAATTATTTTTTACTATTTTTGTATAATGATTATATTGAAAAATATATATTTTTCTTAAAGTATTTAATATTTGCATTAAAAAATAACTAGTCATATTTTTAAAATTTGAAAATTTTGTATATTATTGATATTTGTTATTAATAAATTTTAAATATATCCTTTGCGAGTAATTATTATTATATTGAATAAACAAAATAAATAGATAGAAGAATAGATTAAATAAACAGTGTAAAAGATTGCTTAGTATATCAGTAACCAATAAATTTAGTTGTCAATCTATATCACATTGCTGTATTTTTTTAATAATTTAGGCAAAACAATTAAATAACTCACATTAAATTAAATATAGTTGATACAGGAAAAATAGCGTTGATTAACGACTGATAACAAATTTTCACAGAAACCCTAACATCAACGGACCCGACTAGTTGGGGCTTAGGACCCGAATAATTTGTAGAGACAACAAACGCAAACGCAGAGAGGTTTAGGCCTCAATCGTCCTCCTCCCTCGCCGGCCGGCAGCCGGCGGGGCTGCCTATCGTCGCCGCCGTTTCTCCTGCCGGTCGCTCCTACGTCCCCTGCTTCTCCTCGTCCTGTTTTCTTCAACCGTTGGTAAGGCTTCAACCTAGTTTGCTTCATTGTTTGTAAAGCTGCAATCTTGTTTGCTTCACTTTTGGTAAAGTTGCATTCTTTTTTGTCTTCATTGTTGGTATAGGTGCAATCTCGTTTTCATCATTGTTGGTGAAGTTGCAATGGTTGTTTCTGCTGCTGTTTGAAATTTTTTTTTTTTGTTGATGCTTTGACGAGTGAGGGCTTTGTCGGTACGCGATGTTCTGTTTCAATAGGATTGTTGATTTTCGTAGATGTTTATTTCTTTGTATCTTACTGTGCGTTGCTGTATGACGTGTATTTGTCTGTTTGGTGAGTGATTTTGTGCATGATTTGTTGAAGGCTGTGGATCTTGGATTTATACTTGAATACTTTGTTATGTTTGATTTGGCTTTTATTTTGAAGTCTTTTGCTTGTAGCTGATGGACTTAGGGCTCTATTAAACATTCGCAGACCTACCCTATTATTCCTCGGCTAGGTCTTCCTTTCTATCCAACTCACTAAGAGCTGGTTTTTGTGGCTTTTATTGCTTTTCTTGTCTAGGCTTGACTAGGACCACGTATCGAAGTCCCAAGGAATTTTACTTCTATCATAACTGAAATGGGTGGTAAGAAGATACAGAAGATCCCGAAAGTCATCCTCCCGCCTCCTCTTCCTTTGGAAGCTGTGGGCGACGATGTGCAAGTCTCTGATGAGGACATTGATTTTGTCAAGTCTACCCATGCCTATTCTGGGTTCCTGAAGAATCCTGATACTATCTCCATCACCAGGTTCGATTTTTCTTCTGTATTTTATTGCCCTACTTCTTTACTATATTTTTTGGTTTTTTTGTTTCTGTTGTTGTAACAATTAATATTTCCTCGTGTTCTAAAACTAAGATTATTATTGTCCAAATTTGGTCTGTCTTCATTAAGTGTGTGAATTGTTCTCTCTTCTGATAATTGCTTCCATTAGCTCCTCTTATTTCTTTTAGTTTTCCCTCCGACCTTAGTTTCAACTCTCTTATTTGTTTTACCTTCCTTCTTCAGTTTGCTGAACTAGTTTCATGTAAATTAGTAACATGCTCTGATGTGCAAATAATACGTTTTATTTTCTTGCTGTTCTTGTGGAAACTAAAAAGTGAATTTGTGAAATAGAATGTTCTTCTAAGGACCCACACGCACACACTTGTACATGATTTTTTTCAATGGAAGTTATGAATAAGTATTGCCAAAGGAAAAATAGCATTCAATAATTGTAAGGGAGTTGTAATTTCCTAACTAATTTTGTCATTCTTAGGTATGTTTATCACTTAGCGAACCATAAAGAAGAAGAATTAGAGTAACTTTACGAGAGGAGAAACCAGAAGCTCTTCTGCAGAAGCGAGCCAAAGAAGAAGAATAATCGTTTGAAGTGGATCCAGTTGATGCACTTCCTGTAAAGACCTTAGATGGCCAGTTGTACTTTAGAGCAGGTTATGCTTAGTTCCCTGATTCTGTTGTTTGTTTCGAGTCTATAATGAATTTTTCTCTCTTTTTGATATCTTTTTAACCTAAGGATAACAATTATGTTATTACAAAATTGTATTTTTATACATTATATTCTTCCAACAGCAATGCAAAATTCCTTGATTGAATTTTAAAAACAAAAATTCAAAATTGTTACAGTTTCTTGTCATTCAAAGTAATCTGGAAGAGTTTTAGATGAACCAGAACAACAAGATGATAAAGACAATGACATTGATAAAAATAAAAAAGTTGTAGAACTTACTAAAGTGGAAAAGAGAGCTAAATTGAAGAAGAGTAGAAAAGAGGCAAAAACACAAGCAAAGAAAAAAGATGAGGATCAGATTCAGGAAACGCAAGAATCTGAAATTTTGGTACAATTTCAATTTCACTTGTATCAGATGGCCCTTGCTTCTGAATTTGTTGCCTATTTAGCTTTATATTGTATAACTTTCTCTTTAAAAATGAAGTGAGAAAAGAATCATCAGGTGAAGAAATATTTTCTAAGAAGAAAGCCAAACTTGCTGAAATTGGAACATCTGTGCTCGAAAATCCTGAGGCAAATGTGAAGTTCTCATACCTGGGTTTATCTCTCCACCTTTTTTATCTTTTCTTTTCTTTTTATTTTCAACATTACACCAGGATATTACACTTTTTTTTTTAATTTACACTTCTTACATTTTGGCTATATATCAAAATTTGTATGGGTGTGCCAGGTATCGAATTAGGCTTCCTACGAAGGAGCTGCAGATGACAGTTTCAAAGATTGTGAAAGAGTTCAGTTTCTTTGAAGCTTCTCTGTTGAGTTCATACAAGATTTGATGTTTTTATTCTGCTTAAAATTTATTTTTCCTTCATCATTGACTAAAGTAACTTGTAAGTCTACATGTACCTACATAGTGTTTTACTACTTCTCTTAATAGGTGGGTAGACAAGCGCTATGTTATATAATGTAGTAAATTGTTATGTATTGATTTTGGGTAAGATTATAGACTTATTTTGGTTTCAGTGCTTTGAAAAGCATTTGACAAGCTATAAAAGAAATTTTTAAATTTGTTTTTCTTTAGTTAAGATCATATTTTAAGTTAAAAATTTTCAAGTCTCTAACATTACAGTTTATTAATAATTATGCTTTGCCGGTTCCATGCCTAGAGGAAGGAGGGCGGTGTTAAGAATAGCATTGGGTCATAAAATGTTTGCCATGACATGAATCCTAGTTTAGGGCCATGTCTTCAACACCTGTTGAGTATCAAGCGTGTTGGTCCCAAACTTGGACAAAGGAGGGTGCCGTCAAAGAAGAGCATTTAGTCATAATATGCTCGCCATTTGTAATAACATGGGTCGTAGTTTAGGTACGGGTGTCCTACACCTTTTGGATATCAAAAGTGTAAGAAGAAGAAGAACTCGGTAGTTTATTAGCATATTATTTTTTTGTCGACATTGCCAACTACATAAACTAAATGGAACTGCACATATGGCTTTCACTTTAGTGCATTTTTAGTGGTTTGAGCTTGTACTTCATAGGTAATTTTCAAGTTCTGTTGGATTTAGGGCTTATACTATGGTCTTCCGGTAAATATGAGGCAGTAAGACCATTGGCTCAATGAAATGTCGATGCCGTCTTTTCTAAATTGTGAAATAGGGAAATACGGACACACCTAGCCGAGGGAAGAAGCAGGACGTGTTGCTTGTGGGTGGGACTTGGAACTCCTTGATTGGGCAACCTTTAATTTCTAGGAATATCAGTGGCAAGGCGGACAACTGGAAGCAAAAGCAACTTCATCATCGTACATGTCCTCGCCTCCTATCCTTTCCTCTCTCATACAAGCAACTGACAGCATCTCCAACGATGTCAACCTCTCGAAGAGGCTCGTGGACAATATCTTGAGGTTTTTTTTGGCGAGTTAAAGATCTGTCAACTTGTGCATATTCCTGAATATGCATGCAGGAATCAGTTTAATGCAATGGTAACGAGCATGACTAAATAGATTTAAGATTTCCAGCTTGCTCAAATTACCCACTTCTAAGGGCTCCAAATCACCATGTATCATAAGAACTGGTTTCTTCAAACTGACCAGTTGCCCAATTCAGCGCGGGAGCTCCTCCAGGTTACAAATTATGCATAGCTCCTTTAGTTTCTTCAACTTTCCTATATCCACCGGTCATACCTGTGAATAACTTACAAGTTAAAAATCTGTTAAATTTAATTAAAGCTAATAAAAATTCATAGAAATAAGTTACAAATCACTAAAATTATGTAGTCCTTTCAAATTCGAAACTATCATAATCGTTTTGCATCACTATTTTAAGATTCGTCATCACTGCATTGACACTTATGAATAGACTTTATGACTCTACTTTCAGATGGAATATTTTTTGCCTATATATTTAAAAATAAAATATAAAAAATAATTATATAAATTATATATAACAAAGATCAAAACATCTCTAATTAGGGTGAATTACATTTTATATTTAATCGATAAGCAAGAAAGATATATTCACTTTTTGACTTATCGAATATACAATATAATTCTCTCCAATTAGAGAATAAATTTTATTTTAATATTTGTTATATATAATATTTTTATAAGGGCGGTAGCTATGACAGGCGGCGGCGGGAAGGGGGGGGGGTGTATCTGGCATGGGGCGACGGCTTGGGGTGGGTGGTGGGGCCGTGCCGGAAAGGAGTGGTTGTGGTCGGGAGGGGAGAATGTGGGTGGTGGGTGGTTGTGGCGGTGGGCCGCTAGATCCACTACTTTGCATTGCATGGACCGAGGCCATAACACAACTCTCTCTATCTCTGTTTAACAATCCATCTTTAATAGATAGAGTCAATTAAGCAACCAAATTAAGATCATTCTTAGAAGCTGTCAGGAAACTCGAAGATCTCAAGGTGTTACCTCGAAGGACTCCCGTGCATGCATGTTGAGGATTTCACTTGTCCGAGTGCAGATCAACATATATATATTTAGCTAATAGAATAAGCACAGGCACAAAAAAAATGCTAAATGGAGAAGTTAACGAGTTTTGAAGGCTGTCATGTCTTGATGTATTTCGGTGCAAAACAGGGCGACCAGTGGAAATACATCGGTTTCTTGCTCGTGACTTCTATCCCCCAAACACTACAAAGATCAGAGCCAATTGGGAAGATCAAAAGCTACATGCCACAAAGTAAAGCTGTTAACACAACAAAATATTCACTTTTTCTTGGAAATCTGTTCGACAACTCGCTTGAAAAACTCAAGATCGCATGGTATCTGCAAAATCCCCTGCTGCTCATACCCAAACTCATTGGCAGCCATCTCCAATGACACTTCCAAGGCAGGATACCCAAAGTGCTTCCGGTGAACCAATAATACTCTCGCCCCCTCCCTCTCTGTGTACCCCACCAGCATGGGCACGTACCCCTTAGGCACTTTGTCGTCACCACCAGAACTGTTGCCTGCCGGCAGTCACCTCTGCCCTGCCTGTTGGCATACTCCTTCTTCCCCACCTCCCTTCTTAGTTCTCATACATTCAAGACAGTAACCTTGCAAGGTCTCACACCCAGCCGCCCCCTTTTTATACAGATAACTATGAAGATGAGAATGGGTGATTTTGCTTTGATGGACAACGGAGAGAATGTTGGCCTTGATTAGAGTGTACGTTGGTAGATCAGTGAAGAGTTGGTTGAAGAATGCGAGCGCCCTTTTGCTATAGAAAGCATCACTGGTAGATTTAGAGGTCTGAGAATAAAGATGAAAGACATGTGAGGTGGAAGATGTACAGAAAAGAAGAAGACCCTCCTCCTCCACTGGTAGTCTTGGACTACTCTTTGAATGTCTGTCTAAGTCGTTGATATTTACTCTTTAATTTTCTGAGGCGTTGACTCTTAGTTATACAACCTTTTTTGTTTTTGCTCGTTTCAGTTGGTGGGGCACCAGTTGAGCTTAGAACTTTCGTACCTCTCCACCTCCATGTCAAAGTCGGGAAGAAGACTCGTTGGTACGGCAAAGGTTAAGAGTTTCTGTGCTTCCTTCGTGGGTAGGATTTGTGAATGTTAGGCTGTGTAGTACAAGTACATGGGTACAATTCAACACGAGATGAAATGATCATGCACGGGTGTCTGGAGTAGTAGCTGTGTGATCATAACAAAGTAAACAGTGTGGATGCCAATCTCGAACAGTGTGATCATAACAAAGTAAACAGTATGGATGCCAATCTCGAACAGTGTGATCATAACAAAGTAAACACTGTTTGACTATGCCTTTCCAGGGGGGGTATCGGAAATAGGAACAGGTGAAACACTAATCGTGACTAATATTAAAATGTAAATAAGACTTTGCAAAGATAGCACGAGCAACGCCAAAACTGGGCACCTATTTTTATTTTTATGATTTTTGTAAACTTTTTATCGACAATGGGCTAACCAAGCCGTCTTAGCTCAGCCGGTAGAGCGCATGGCTTTTAACCATGTGGTCGTGGGTTCGATTCCCACAGACGGCGCTATTAGTGAAATCTATTCCATTCCACTTTGTTGGCAGGCTTTTAACCAATCTTTGAAGGCTTTTTATATTTTTCTTCCAAATTTCCTTTTTTATTAATTAATCAATTAAGCTCCATTTATCTAAAGGTCAGACACTAATTTCCAAAAGCGCACACATAAATCATTACGTCAAGACCACTTTTTTTAGTCTCTTATCAATCCAATTAATTATTAATAAAATTATCTTTAAAAAACTGTCACACTCAATGATCTTGGCGTATGCCGATTAGTTATAAATAATATTCACAATGTTACATGAAAAAAGAGTAAAATTATAGACAGTCATGAAAAATAAAAAGTTTCGCTCGATATTATTATTTTAATCATGAATAACCGAGAAAATAGTTTAGCTAGGAGAATTATTTGAAAAAAAACCCAGTTTATTTCACAATTAACTTGCATTTAAAAAAGTAATAATAATAAAGGAAGGGAGGCCCTTTCAAAAGCTAAACTTTCTTTCTCTCTTATAAAATAAAAAGTTAGAACAAAAAAAAAAAAAGGTGTATTACCTCCACCACGATCGCCGTCGGTCCATCGCCGATCCCGATCCACACAAACCCTAGGTCGACCCCCGGCGACGCCGCGACCGTCGGAGCCCGAGCGATGGCGGCGAAGAAGTCCCTCATCTACGGCGCCGTGGCGAGGGGCACCGTCGTCCTGGCCGAGTACACCGAATTCACCGGCAACTTCACCTCCATCGCCGCCCAGTGCCTCCAGAAGCTCCCCTCCTCCAACAACAAGTT
>JAVDBV010051897.1:0-12800 GCA_032619315.1 Piper longum
AGCACGAGCACGAGCCGAGCCGAGCCGAACGCAAAAAGCTCGCGAGCAGGCTTGGCTCGTTTACACCCGATAAGTTGACACTTATTTACATTTGCAGATGACCAATAGTTACTTCAGGGTGAGATTAGACAGAATTGACTCAATAAGAGCATTTGTCTTGTTCACACTGTTCATCTTTTTGTTTAGTAGGTTCTGGTTAAATCGGTTGTATGATGTTTAATGGTGCAAACTGCTGATGTGAAATGGTGATTGTCATTAGGTTAGTAGGGGATATTTTCTATGAGCATGAGCTACTGTTATTCAGTCCATGCAATGTGTGGTAAGGGACCACATTTGAGGAGGATCTCAGTATTCTTCTCCATACGAGTAAAAGAAGAAACCCCACTAACTTATGCTCCTACTTTTTTCATCCATATATTTCAAAAGCAACTTGTTCTGCCTTCTGATACTGTCTTTGGTTCATCCCATCAGCCTTGATTTAACCCATTCTAAATCTTTTCAAAAGCAAAATACTCTCCTTGGCCATTCTTAGTGCTCGATGCTGTCAAAAAGATACCACTCAAACCTTGTGAGTAGAATCAAAAGAGGAGTTCGCCTTCTTAACTACAAGCCTTTGTCTATCTGCTGCTCTGTGTGGTTGAGACTTGAGAAGGAAGAGAACAAGAACAGGTACTTGCGGGCGGCCAGCTGGGTTTTTATTGGTTCTTTCACTTTAATATTATGGATGCTACGTTATGTGAGGAACATGCAATTGAAGGTTTATACTAGCACTTGATTAAGTTCAAACATATAATGAGAAAACTACAGGGCAATTGCTAGGAATGCGTTGTTTTTTCTAGAGAGCAATTGCTTCACTTGCTGGAATTTTTTTGTTTTTCTTCTTCATCATTTTCCAAGGGCATGGATTCTAATCTAGGATCTTTTTAAGAAGAAATAATGTAAGTTTTGATGACCAATTGCCTTTCTAGACGTCTATTTCTCCTTCTTTATCAATATTGGCAATGCTGGAGCATTGGCAGGAAAAATTTTCATGGATGAAAAATGAACCGTGTCCATATTTTTAATTGAATTTCAGTGTCATCATCTGATTAGTCTATATGGTTGTCTACATTAGAAACCGATCGCCATTCATGAACTGCCATGTGGTTCCTTGGTGACAGCTCTTTGAGGAGGTTTATCAAAAAAAGTGAAGGCTGGGCAAAAAGAGAAGCACTAGCAGCTCTTAGGCTGATTGCATTTTGTTTATGGAGTCACATTAGTACACTGTGACTGTCGTATAGTGTTGTAGTCCAGACAACAAATATTGCTTTGTTTACGTGCACCTTAAATTATTACTTCTTAGGAGGTGTATTTGCTACTGGTATTATTCATTTTAATAGTATTCTAAATTGAAATGTGTAGGTAGGGTGTCTTCTTTGTTTGATATTTTTGATTCATGGTCTTCTTGAATGCTTTTATCTGTACATTTCTACCTCTAACTCCACATTCCTGCATGGTTACTGCATAATCTATTCTCTGAAAAACATATGATTTATGTTTGTTTCCGAAGACACTGATAAATCGATGTTGGGCAAACTCTATGTCGATACTTAAATGCTTATTTTAGTTCATAAGGGTTTTCTTTAAGCTATTCGTATATTCTCCTGCCTCTCATCAGGAAAACAAAAACTGTTCTCTTTATGTTATTCTATGAAAAATCTGAATTTCAGTGCCCTTGTTTGCATTATATTTCGAAGTTGATGGCAGCAGTGAATTTCAAAATGTTGACAGAGAGTTATCACCATCCACACTTCACCAACTTGAATCAAATGTGGCAAATCTAAATATTCTTTTGATAACCATACATTTCCTGAAAGCAGGTACAGAGTTCTATGAAAACAAACCAGGGTTGAGGGTTTGACACTCTAGTTAGCACAATGCTCCAGACATGTATAACTTGTCTTATAACAAAAAAAAAAAAAAGGCAAACAATTGCATGTTGGTTAGTTACGAATGATGAACCTAATTAAAGGAGTTGCCTCCTAGATTCCATGAAGGGATAAGAGACACCATCTGCAGAAACACTCAGATTTAATCCTCTGAATGAGAATCTACCTTCTCCCATAATGATCTGCAAGGTCCAAAGGAGGTTCACTCTTCTTTCCCATTTCCCGTCTTTCAATAGAATATTTTTTGGTGGGTATTAGTGGACATTTTCTTAATTGTATTCCATCCATCCGATCTGCTATTAACAACTGGCCTACACATGGGAGGGGAAACAACTACAAGTGATTCTTCCCTCACTAGATCCAAAGCCAAAAAGAAGGAAAGGAGTAAGCTTTAATTTATCAGAATACCTACGTACTTTCACCTTTCTTTTCCTCCTTGTTGCTGTTTGTGAGTGCTTATTCACCATATCTCTTTCTTTTCTTCCCCACTAACTTAGATTTAACAAACCAAATGACATAAAGATGGCCATCCTTTTTCCCGCGAGATGGACGCGGGGAACAGCACATGGACTTCGCTTCTTTTATAATCTTAATTATTAATATTGTTTCTTTCCCAAAAAACATGTTGTTTCTTTCCCAAAAAAAAAAGCAGTTGTTTTTCAACTGCACGAACCTCCCTTGAAGAGCTTTGGAAAAGGAAATTTTGTAAAAAATATATTGTTAGGATAGGTAACGTGGCAACAGGCTAAGCATGTTCGGACTCTTATTCAACCCGGCTTTAGTATTTATATAATTGGGTTTAGTTTTAGGGTACAATGTAGGTACCCGGTTTATAATGGTCAGGTTTGGTTTTGATATGGGGACCCGATACCCAATTTTAATAATATAAATTTTTTATAAAAATTATATTTAATATTATTTGAACTTTATTATAGAGATAGATGTGTTTGTATATAAAATTAATATGTTTTAATTTTTTTGTATTAGCTTATCTAACCTCTTTATTTTTTTAAATAATTATTTTAAATATAAATTTTTATAATGTCATTTAATTTAATTTTTTACATCATAATTGGATTTTAAATAGTTAGGTTCGAGTTTGATAAAGGGTTTGAGTAATAAAAATTTAAATGACAAATAGTCAAGTTTTGCATGGGAGTTTTAAGGTAATTATCGGGTTTTGTATAAGCAATACTTAGGGGTGTATATGAGCCGAGCCGAGCCAAGTAGATGTATGAATGAATTTGGCTTGATATAAAACGAGCCGAACCGAGCTTTAATGTAAACGAGCCAAGCCGAGTTTATCCAAAATTTTTAGTGTTTGGGCTTGGTTCTTACCGAACTCAAGCCGAGCTCGAGCCTAGCGAATGCTTATGTACTTGACTTATATAGAATCAAAAACATTTTTAAACACTATATAAGTTCAACGTGACTTCAATAGTATTTACGAGCCGAGCCGAGCCGAGCCGAACCGAACATTTTTTTCGAGTTTGAACATATTAAGTTCGAGTTTTGAGTCGAGCCGAGTCGAACAATCATTTGCTCAAGCTCTGTTTGTTATTCAAAGAGTTTATCCGTTTCAGGCAAAGTATTTTTTCGAGTACAAAATTAACGATCCCGAGCCGAGTTGAGCCGAGCCTAGCGATACCCGATCGATAGACACCTCTAATGAGTTGACCTCCCGATTCTATGGGCCTGGTTAGAGCTTGGACTTTCACTCCTGCTTGTTAAATTTTAATAAAATGTTTATTTATTAGTTATTAGATATATAATATTTTTTGTGGTGAATTCGTATAAAACATAGTATTGTGTGATAGTAAAAGTATATTGAAAGTCTTCAAGGGGTACAAAATAAAGTGCTCGTGGTAAAATGTTTATCATTTTAATTTATTTTAACATTTTTATGAAGTATTTAACATTTTATAGATCAGCAAATCAAACAATGGGGCTCAGGTTGGTGGGTGGGTGAGTCGACCCCTGGCTGGCCAAAGGCACAACCATAGTTGAGAGAATCGGCCGAGTCGGATCGGACTCGGCCGATTTAAATCAGATCGGCGCCGTGCCGATCCAATTTCGGGGCCAAATCGGTCGGCCCCGAATCGGCGACGGAATTAAAATTGTATGTGTTCCTAAAATTGATGGGTTAAGAAAAGGGCTTACCAAGAAATATTAAACCATAATGGTTATATAAGTAGAAATAGCTCGATAAAATTATCTCCCTTAATTGAATTTTTTTTTCCTACTCTTAATCCTGCCTTTATTATATTGTAGTTATTTTTTTCAATACCGTGCATATGGATTTAAGTAATAACAAATAAATCTTATTTCTTATTTTTTTATCGGATATACTAAAATATTGAGGATATGGATCTTAAATTAAGATTCATATAATTACAAATGATAAAATTTTTATTACCAAATGTACTTCCTGATGTCAACTCTCTGACTAAAGATTGGCAATGCCTAATCACTAGCGATAATATTAGATAATTAAACGATGACAGTTTACTCTAAATTTGCTGAAATCAAAGGAGGGCCGACATATTATCAACTAGACTCTTTTTAAAAATATATATATTTCCTATTCATTTTATTTTAGATCCCTATACCTCTCGAAAATGGACCATAAAACCCCTTATTTAAAACCTATACAACATATCTGGTGAAATTATTTTATTCAAGATTACTAAATCTCTTTTCTGGCGTTTTAAGTTTTGTATTTTGTATTTCTTTGGGATAATGGGATATAATACTACAAAAAGATGGTAAGTTGACAGTGGAAAACAAACTCCACCAGATAATTTCTACCTCATGAAAATAAAAAATACACCAAGGACAATTACACAAACACCCCTCTAACATGACATGTGATGCCCTTGAGGCCTCCATTGTCTGGCTGTTGGACTGTTTGCATCACGCCCATGTTGTTTGGCCCCCCTGTTGACATGCTACACCAATGGCGAAAATCTTTATTTGACTATAATACCCTTGATAAACAATAAATTCATAATATTTTATTAGTTTTACCAAGGGTCTTTTAGGCCAGGGAAATAGTACATTTGATGAGTATAAGGAGCCATGGAGCTCTTCACTCGCAAGCCTTTGTACCAGAGCTTCCAAAAACTACACCCTCCTCCCTGCAACACTGCATCAGATAAACGCAACCGTGGTGTTTTGATCGATAAGACCGAATTCTGGTGACTCATCAACTCTTTTATGTCTTCTTCTTTGTTCAGCTTCAATTCATTCATATATGATATGATCTTTTTCTCTTATAAGCAGGAGGTGGTGCTCTTCTGGGTGTTTTTGATCCCTCTTCATCTGGCCAGGTAGCTCGGGAACCTAGATAAAGGCCGGCATGGGAATTCTCATATCGCCGCTGCAGACGCCGACGCGGTTGTTGTGGAGCACCAGCTTCTTCCGCCACAAGCTCACCGGCTTATAATCTAGCCTTACAAGAGAAAAAAAAAAGGAAGGAAGGGATCGGAGGGGGTACGTGCTGAAAGAGTCCAAACCGGAGGAAAAGGTTGAAAGAGGAGAGATAAGAGGGAAGGCTGCTGTGCTCCGGCGAGCAAGCAGAGCTGACTGTGAATGGATTCCGGCCGTCTCGTCTTCGACGCCGGGTACCATGGCAACATGCTCCGGATAGGGAGCAGTGATGGTGTCTTCCGAGGTAAAATCTTCGACCTATGGATCAACCACGGTTTTTTTTTTTCTCTGGTTTTTTACTTGCTGCAAAATTTTGTTACCATGATCGGGTTTCTTGTATAATAAATAGTTTTACCAGTGATCAGAATGAGTTAAATGGTGTCTCTATATATATGTTGTCTGTCATTGCAGTAGTAGGTGCCAAATCGGTTCTGGGCTTGGAGGAAACCTTGACAAGCCGGCCTTTTTTCAGCTCCCATGAGGAACTCATGGAAGAAGAGTACTATGACGAGCAGTTGCCGGAGAAGAAGCGCCGTCTTTCGCCGGAACAGGTTACTATTCAATCATTTCTATCCCTTTTGTTTGCAAATATTAAATAATTTTGTTATATATCAGCATATGGTTAAACTATCTAAATTTGTCGGATATTTGTGTGCGACTGAATTTGGGCTTTCAGTTATATGTCTGCTTCGTTCTTTTAAGCAAAGTGGTCAGACTTTTTAAATTTAAATTTATAGGATATTTACGTCTGATTGAATTTAAGCTTTTACTATATATAGTTTTTTAGGCCATGTGGTTAAACTATTTAAATTTATCCGATAATTGTGTCTGAATTTGGGTTTTCGTTGAATAAAAACTTCGGTTTTTTGAGCGAAATGATTAAACTATTTAAATTTTAATTTATCAGATATTTATGTCCCATTGAATTCTAATTTCTGTTATATATAACTTTTTAGACGAAGTGGCTAAAGTATCTAAATTGACCGGGTAATGTGTCTGATTGAATTTGGGCTGGGGGGTGGAAGGTTCACATGCTGGAGAAGAGCTTCGAGACGGAGAACAGGCTGGAGCCGGAGAGGAAGACGGAGCTGGCGACGAAGCTGGGGCTGCAGCCGAGGCAGGTGGCCGTGTGGTTCCAGAACCGGCGGGCAAGGTGGAAGACGAAGCAGCTGGAGAGGGACTTCGACCTCCTCAAATCCTCTTACGACTCCCTCGTCTCCAACTACGACCTCGCACTCAAAGAGAACGAGAAGCTCAAGTCCGAGGTAATCTTCCTTCTCATACAAATCATCATCATCATCATCATGTCATCATCCTTGATTGATGATTTATCTCTTTCGTTTCTGATTGATGGTTTTTATGTTTAATTCGATTGCACGAAGTTATGGAGAAGTATAATGGCAAGTTTATATGTCTAAACTTTATTTGGCTCCATCACTATCTGTGTAACATTTACATTTTCTCAATTCCTTCTTACAGTCACCTTACATTACAAAGCTGATAATTATAACAGTGATACAAGATTGACAATGATTTCTCTTTTCGAGGCACCACACCATTTTTTCCATCTTTTTTTTAATATCAGAATTTCTCATGGTAAATTTTTATTTTGTTGGTAAAATAGAGAATTAGTAAGTAATTGTTATGTGTGTGAGGATGTGATTTCACTTGAAAGCAGTCTCCATTGCATCTGGTTGGTGGATGGGTAGGGTATTCTTCCCAGCCCTGTTGTCCAAAGTTCCAAACAACAGATGCTTTTAGTCAATACAAACTTAGCTTGATCTTCAAACAAAGCTTTACAAAGATGGTATATTCTCAATTTGTGATAACATTGAGCCTTGCCCATCACTGTATGTTCTCATGTTTCAATCTATCATCTTTTTTGCCGGCGACAGATTCCAAACTCCATTAACATGTGCAAATTTTAGCTTATCGTAAAAGCTATTAGAACCATTTAATATTTACTTTAACAACGTTGACGGTAGGTGCATTCCCTGACGGAAAAGCTCCAAGTCAAGGAGAATTCCGGCCAGCTGCCGGCGGTCACGGTGAAGGCTGAGCCCGGCGGTGCACCGGGGGAGGACCTTACCAGCTCGGGCAGCGGCAACAGCGTGGTGGTCGACGAGAGCCCACAGCAGGTCATCGACAGTGGAGACTCCTACTACCCTGATGAGTACCCCGACTGCATTGCTCCGTCAATTGACGGCGTCCAGTCTGAGGAAGTGGACGGCTGTGGCAACCATGGCAACGGCTACTACTTCTCCCACATCTTCGCCGCACCCACCATGGATGATGCCGAGCATCATCCCCATGAGCAGGACCAGCAATTTGGCTGGTGGGTCTGGTCCTAATTTGAGGACAAGGAATTTCTCCCCCATCTCCATGCTCAATCAATCGAACAGTATGGTTGATACATCTACTACTACAAAATGTATCTTTTCCATAGATTTGTAATAAGTAAAGCCAAGTATGATTGTCTATGAAGATGTAACAATAATAATTACTATATATGATATTAGAGTGGATGAGAACAGGTTTGCTGTTGGAGGTGAATGGTGATGGAGATCCAAATTTTGATGGGAATGTGATGTGTCACACTTGGATGGTAGCTTGTGCCCATTTGAGTCAGGGAAGAGGCATCTTGGTCGGCCTCAAGAGGCAGCCAAATTCGTCACTCTTATGTTGGATAGTGATGGTTCGACTAGATTTGGATTTTCCACTCTTCTTGCTCAAATTCAATCCTCTTATCACCATTTTCACTAACTAAATTATGATTATTGAGTCGCGCTACAATTCTATCAAATCTGGTTTATTATCTTGCTCGAGAAATTCACTTGTCCATGCTAAATATAATTACCACTCTCGGCAATAATGTATGAGATTCTGTTCATGTTGGAATCTGTCTCCCAGTGCATGTTTCCTTTTTCTTAAAGCTGATTGATCAGTACGGAACATGTATATGCTACCGTGAATTTTGAAGCCATCCAAACTTCTGAGACCTGTCAAATGTCATCGCCCTCGCAAAGCTAACATGGAACTCAGAAGCCACCATGAATGAACTGGCACCAAGTGGGTGGACCATCTGAGAGATAGGGAGGGGGGCAAAGATAGGCTTTGGGACGTCTCGGTGTCCTGTGCTGTGCCTTGAATTGAACAAGGCATACGACAAAACAAAGACATGCATACAAGCCAGACCCAACTCAAGTTCGGACAAGGAGAAATTAAAGCTAGATGTGTAATGCCCATTTGCAAGAAAATAAGCTTCAAGCAAACCAACTTCTGCTTATCAGTTGACATATGAGTACTGCAGCGCAGTGACACTAGACATTATATTATCTCACTATAAACAAAAGGGCCATTTAAAACTAAAGACCAAGTCACATATTTTGATATGAATTTGTTGGTAATATTTTCGAGGTCGGCTTTCGTTTTCTGTAGTACATGGAGGGCTTATGTTTAGTTGTGTGTGTGTGTTGTGTTTTTTATTTTTTCACACTTGTTGATGACGAAGTTGGGAAGCTATCTCTGGTTTTATTTTACAAGTTAGGTGGTGAACCAGAGCTAAGAATGCAACTTGTGAGTAGAGAGACATACGTGTTTCCACGCCTCAAGAAAAGGACTAATCTTGAGCATTATAGACTCTAATTTTTTTTAGGAAACGGTTGGGACGAAATTAGTGCAGTTAATTGTAATAATATAGCGTACACAAACTTAATGTTTAATGATTTATCATTATTTAAAAACTCGGGACTAAAAATCGACTCGACAAGCTAGTTATGGAGTAAAGTGGACTAGAAATCAAAGTCTACTCCAAGCTGACTCTATGTCGATCTTTATGGATTTTTCAATATGATGCATAAAAGATATATCAAATGAGTATATCTATTCCCTAAAATTGATTATTACTTTTAAATATTTCCACTAATTTATAATAAAAAAATAATATTTTAATAAGTTTTCTTATTCGACTCTGTGAGTCTTGTAATTAAAGCATCAGTGACCAACAAATATTCATGTTTACGTGTATACTTAGCTACGAATCATGATATCATCGGCTCTAGTCTAGACGAAAATTTTGTACATGATAATGTAGATTATTCCAAATATTAAACCCATTCCCATTTTCACACTTATATATTACTGAGAAGTTGTCCTTACACTTGGAAAATTTGGAGTGTTTGTAGACTGTGTAAAACAATGAGCTAAGAGTTTTGAGTTAATTATCACTTCTCTGTTTGGTCGGCAACCTATTCAATTGACTTCTATGCATGCACATATTTGAGAGACAATAAGAATATTGTTGTACGTATTTTATATAATTATAATTATAGAAAGACCTCATGAACTGCTGAGTTTCATGGAAAACATCTGTGAAACAGCCAACTATATTCTAGCATTTTACCCTTGAAAAATCCATAAAAAATCTGAAACTGATTTGTGGTAAGGAACTATTTATCATTTTGATGATGTATAATATCTGATCTTGTAGTTTTTTTATCTGGGTTTGTGCCTTGTTGCTTCTCGCTTATTAATCAAATCAGCTTTACAACTTCGTGTCGAACGCAACACAGTACTGGTTGGGTAGGAATATATTTAGCCTATCTTCATTAACAAAACATATAATTTATATATACATTGTTAGATATTATCAACACGTATACAAATGAGAAAAAAAATGGAATTCCTGTATGAAAAATTAACATTGAGTTATTTCATATATAAACTTAAAAATCATCAGACATTCACAAATAATCCTTATATATGTATAATTGTATATTAAAAAATGAGAAGAAACTTGGTCATGCATAATAACATGTATATGACTAGGTTTATATATATATATATATATATATATATATATATATATGTATGTATGTATGTATGTATGTATATACACACACACACACACACACACACACATTATGACCAGTTTTTTTATCCAAGCCTACAATCTTGCTATCAATTCTTGAAATTAACAGCATCTAACACAAGTTACTGAAAGTTGGGTATTTTCGTTGAGAAAAAATAATATTTGATAAAAAAAGGTGGGCTTTTCAGAATGTATTGTATTTACGATATTTTGATAGAACTGGGCCTGACCATTTTGGCTCACTCATGATTAATGGGCCTCTAAGATTCTACTTGTGGTTTTCCAATCAACTAGCAAATAATCAAATTCGAATATCTTGATATACTATGGAAAATATAGAGACCATTTGCTGTTACTTACCTACCTGTAAGAAGGAAAAGAACGCGAAAACAAACACTGAATTTAATGTGGTTTTAATTTCTATAAATTGTATAGAAAGTGGAAGGCTTGTAAAATCTTTTAGTTGTTAGAAATCTATGTATTTTTTGTGTTTTGTGCTATCTTTCTCTTATTTATCTCTTAGATAAATTATCCTAATTTTTGTGATAAATTATGTGTCTTGGTCTGTAACAACCTGTTTCTATTTTATGATAAATTATGTGACTTGGTTTGTAATGGTCTGACTCAATTTGGGCACACTGATAAGCTTGGTTATTTTTTAAAAAGTGATAAATCAAATTAAATATCGTAAACTCATCACTTGTAATATATCATATCTTTTCTTTGTAGTTATTGAATATAAGACTAGCTAACTAAGGAATCTTACACTCAAATCTGGCTGATGTTGATTTGTGCCTTATTGGTAATTAGGGCGATTAATTATCCCCGAAGAAGGTGCCTTATTGCAATTTGCTCACAAAAATAGAGGATGGAAAGAAGCTAAAAGATAGCGTGCACGCCATTAAATTTTCATGTGGGCAGTTGTAGGTCAATGCTTGCTAATAAATGGCGAAACCTTAGCGTATATAACAATCATAGATTTGCTCCTAATATATAGATATATATTAAACTCTCCCAAGTAGGAATGTGGCGTGCAACCTTTTACATTGGAGTCCAGAAAATTAGTTGTTCATCCAAATTAGTTTTGTTAATTATAGGTGGTTGATTCATTTTTAAAAAAAATAAAAGATTGATCGGGAAGCAATCTTATAAAGATAGAATCGTTTTTCACCTGTGTATCATGAGCGCTTGAACACGAATAATCATAAAGGTTTCAAGAATATGATTTAGTTAAAAAGTTAATTCAACCACTTAACGCTATGTGTCGAATACTACAATTTAAGTACTAATTAACACTTCTGAGATGCTACAGAACAAAAAATCATCACATCCTCTTATCAACCTAATACAATCTAATGGAAACACTGTTATCTTTGTGTTAAGTATAATTTGTTGTTCTACGTCAAAATTATTGTTATGATACGAAAAATAATTCATTTTTTCCCAAGAGTTAAGAAATGAAATTCATTGATGTGTGTATGAGCTTTTCAATAACTTTTCAGTTTTTTTAGAGTCCACTGGTCTGGTGAAAATCAATCTTTGAAGAGGCAGACAAATATGGTGTAGAAGTAGAAAACTTACTTGTTCGAATTTTGGATCTCAAAAGAGCATTGACCTTTAGTGTCTTGTATTGTATATATGTAGGTGCAAATCACAAATGTTCGACATTGGTACATCACAAAATAATAATAATAATAATAATAATAATAATAATAATAATTTTGGATTATGCGAAATAATTTTTTTTTAAAAAGATGATTGGTGGTTATTATTCCACATTGGGAGAGACTATCATATAAGATTGTCTTTTGCAATTTTAGTGTTTGAGCTTAATAATTTCCTAGTTCCCCATAAGATCAATGTGAGTGAAAAAGGGCACTTTTAAGGGTAGAAACTCGGTTTTATTGGGTATTAGCGTCCCCTTTTCAATATGTATAATAATGTGTATATTTTTTCGTGTTTTAAATAGACTTAATTATATAAATTGTAGAAATTTAAGCTATGTTTGTGATGTTGATTAAGATATTTTATGCATGGACAAACGTGACCACAACATATAGTGTAATTTTTTTTTTGATCCTGTACTTTTGTAAGATGAAAACCTTGCCTTTTGACTCTGATGTCATATAAATTTAGATGGTTTAATTAGAGATTAATCCAAATAAAAAACAAAACTAAATAATGTTTTAGCTAAATGAATCCAGAGAATTCAATCAGATACAAATTATTCGTTTCTTCTTCAGATATCCAATAAAATTTATCGAAGTAGGGTTATATAGTCTTCCAAAATCCAACGCTCTTGCAGCATGCAAAAGTTTATTTTCCATTTTTGCATTTTAAAAAATTGGAGATATCAGTGACTTTTTTATTTTTTAAGATATTAGTGAAAATTCACATCCACTTGACCTTGTTGTTTTCTGCAACATGAATAGCAAGCCAAATACTCAGGAAGCAAAAGAGCACATAAGCATCTCCCTCCAAAAAAATTACACAGCTCAAGAACGGGGGGGGGGGGGGGGGGGGGGGGGGGGGGGGGGGGGGGGGGGGGGGGGGGGGGGGGGGGGGGGGGGGGG
>JAVDBV010051903.1:0-11939 GCA_032619315.1 Piper longum
TGTTGCTTTTGTCTCACACAATACATACAAAAAGCATGCCTTGCCTAATTTAATTCCCTGAAACATATGTTCTTTCAACATCTTCAGATTAGTGGCACTCGAAGTATTTGAACACCTCCATTCAAGTACTTTTGCCACTCTTATTGCTTTCCTAACCCGAAAAAGTTGAACTACACCTCCATTCATGACTATAATGACATACGAACTCCACACTTAGTTTGTGTGTACCGACTTAAAAACAAACATCAAATTGTTGTGTTAATTCCATATTAATTTTTTTAGAATAACAGGTGATTTATATAGGTTAACAAAAAAAACCTTATTTATTTAGCTAATTTTTTGATTAAAAAACTCGTAACACCTATTTCATATCCCTTTTAAAGACCAATAGGTCCAAATAATGATATAAAAATTATTAGATTTAGTGTTATCTTAGTTTGCTTTGTGATATGTCAACCAGTATAAATTGAGATTTTCATGGACCTAGCATGTGGTGAAGGGAAAATAATTCAGATCGTCATAGACCTAGTATGTGGTAAGGTGGTGAAGGGGAGAATTTTTAAGTTAATCTCACGTCAATTTCGGGGGTGGTAAATATATGATTTATGAGACCTAATTTTTAGATTATAAGAGATTCGTAAAACTTGTTTCTGGTTTATTTTTAGGGCCATAGGGCCCAACACAAATTACCAATATAAAATTCCTTCAATGGAGCATAAGCACACGAAAATTCTTGAATTAGTCAGAAGGACACCTTCTAATGTTGATCGAGACTTATGATTAATTTTAACTTAGTATTGCCTTCAACGATAACAAGCAAGTAACGAAGAAAAGAACACACCCAGGTCCACCTAAATCCCACAGCTTGATCCCAATACCTACACCCCGAACAGAATGCAAGACGGGGCAGGTGTGTATGATAAATAACCCTTACGCCAACTAATAGTGGAAAATTACAATATTATGGTAGTTAGAATGCATTCTCCCTATATAATCACCTCTTCCAACATAAGTAAGAAGATTAAAAGAAAAAGATAATGTTAAACCAGACAATATACAGCACGCATTCTCTCACCATCAGCAGTTAAATTATAATAATCATCCCCAACCAGATAGCCATAATGAACCATGCTGCTTAATTATAATAGATCATTGATTAGGCTTTTATATTGGTCTTTCAAAATGATGAACAATGTTGTTCTTCGCCGCCATTCCGTCGCCGGTGAACTTTCCCGTTTTTACGCACGTCGGCTCGCCACGAGTCACGCCAACGCCGTCATTTCTTCGCCGCAAAACCATGGGTGGCGCTCGGACAAAAGGCAGGTGGCAGATAAAGGGGGCGGGTATAATAAATTTTTAGAATAGTCAAATTAATTAAATATAATAGATGTAAGAGCAGAAGGTCAAAGTAAATTTACAGTTAAATTTTAAACTAATATTATCTCAACATCATCTTATTATTGTCTTATGATTTATAAACCCTATTAATTCGAGCGGGACATGTGGACAATTGTGCCTATAGAGGATAAATTGTATTAATAGTTGTCATTAACACACTTTTGATGAGATTAAAATTTTAAACTCGGGCATAGCATGCATGAAATAATTAAAGGCCTTAAATAAAAAAAAGAAGAAATCGGATCCGGACTAGATCGTTTACCCATTTAACACAAAAAAGAATCCCTTCTCGTCCTTCGACTCCTACCCCCCGCCGCCGCCGCCGCCGCCGCCGCCGCTGTCGTTCGCCGGCCGATTCATCGCTCCGGTGCCCTGTCAGCTTCCCCTCGTGTGAATTTTCCGGAATCTGAATCGCTTATTGGTCAACTTGTTGGGAAGTTTCCGAAGCCCTAATTGTAGGGGGATCTGTTCTCCGCAGCGAGGCGGCGGCGGCGACGAGGGTAACGGAGAAGAAGGGGATGTTTCGTTTTTCTGTGAAAATGTTGGTATCTGGGCGAAAGCTGTGGGTTTTCTCTTATTAGTGGTGTTGTTTGATGTGAACTTGTTATCATTGTTGCACTGAAATTTGTTCATAATTTGAAATAGCGGGATAGGAATTTTTGAGTTTTTTTATTCTTTGTTTGTTGAAAGCTGTTTGTGATTTGAAATGGTGCGGTGTGATTTTTGGTTTATTGCCATTGTTTATGGCTCTGCTTTCGATGTGCCTGAAGCTGTTTGTTTGCTTGCTATCTTTTTATGGTTTGAAGCATTATGGTAGTAGTTTATTGGCTGTCCTCGTTTATAGTTTTGCTTTCGAGATATTTGCATGGCTGCTAGATTTGCATAAAATTTGATCATAATTTGGAATAGTGCGATGTTGTCTCTGGTTTGCTGCTCTTATGACCATCGTGTGAAAATGGGTCCACGGGCTCACTCAAAAATTTCCGGCAACTTTAAATGAACTTGTTGCTCCTCTTCTGCTTTTTAACTTGGCCTGGTATGTGTTGTCAGGTGGCACTTCTTAAGGATTAAATATAGTTATACGAGGTTAATCCTCAACTGCTGGTACTCTGGACATCCTTTTATTTTATAAAGACTTGCATGGCTGGAATGCTACCGGGAGAGATGTCTCACCATGGAATGTCAGAAGGTGAATCCTGCAGCTATGTTCAAGACAGGCTTGACGAGTGTGACAAATATGGTTCAAGTTGGTATCTTTCGAGAAAAGAAATTGAAGAGAATTCTCCTTCTAGACGAGATGGCATTGATTTGAAGAAGGAGGCTTACATTCGCAAATCATACTGTACATTCTTACAGGATCTGGGAATGCGGCTTAAAGTGTCAGTTTTAATATTATTTATTTCTTCTCTAATATATTGTTGTATGCTTGGTTCTCAAGAGGATTTTTAATGAATAAAGGATGTCTACATTGTGTTAGTGATCCTTGTGATCTGAAATGACCCAATATTAAGACATCATTCTTCTCATTCCCATTTTTTTCGCAACTTCAAAAAATGAAGTAATATGAAAAACTTGAAGCAAAAATGAAAGGCAAAAAACTAAATGCCTGCATATGCTATATATCAAAAGAGGGATGTAACCTTGGGGATATAATTTTTCTTAAGGATACCCTTTCCTTGTGAGAGGTTTTGGGGTTCGATGCCTGCCTGGTGCAGGTTCTCAACCCTTTGGTTCACTTCCTTTATGTTGGGGACTGCTAACAATATTCTAACTTTGGATATGCTACTAACTGGCTTGGGATATAGTGGGATGCATGGAAGCATGCGCAGTGTTAAACAAAAGGGGAAAAAAATGGATATACCCCGTTCCAAACTACTGCTTGCTACAGGGTTTTATTGTTAATTAGCATGGTGAGCATTTGTCCATGGATATTTAATGGGGCTTCTACAATGAAAATACAATAAATTATTATTGTTTTTGTTACTATTTTTTGAACTCTATATGACTTTAGATTTTTTGTGCAGGCCTCAGGTTACAATAGCAACTGCTATCATATTTTGTCATCATTTTTTCCTTTGTCAGTCCCATGCCAAAAATGATCGCCGGGTGAGGAGAAAAATTCTGTATCTCTTAACTCGATTACCTCTCTGTCATTTAGTGCACTGATTCATTTTGACCCTGTCTTTTCACTGCTTCTTGAAATATTAAGTATGATTTTCTTATTATTAGGAAGTTGTTTGTCTTGGATTTGTTAAAAAAGATTTACTTTTACTGTAGTAGTTCAAGAAGATGTAATCCTTCTAGGGTATTGAAGAAAAGAACTTAGAATAGTTATTTTTTTCAATGGAAATTGAGACCAGGTTAGCCTTGATGTGGGAAGAGGTGGAAAATTGTGTATAAATTGGTCAACTCACAATTAGTTTGTTGTAGGATTAAAGCATAAAATTTGGGAAAATACTCTGGGTTTGGCATGTTGCAGTTTTGGTTGTGGTTTCAGAAGAATCAGAACTGAAATGGAATATAGCAATGGAATGTACAGATAAATGAGCGTTATGTGGTTTAGGACAGAAATGAGCATATTCTCGGAATTAAAAATTTTCGTTTCAATGTTAACTTGATGGAATCAGTAGAAAAGCATTAGTGGATGTTGGAAGATTTAAAGTTTGAGTTGTTGTTTGGCTGCTTCTATCTTGTTTGAATGGTTTGAAGTGTCGTTTGAAGAGACAAGTTGCTATTTTTAAGGGATCACAAGTCTGGACTTGTATTGATTTCTATGTGATGTATTTGTTATAAATATGGATGAATGTTACAGGTCAAAATTATTTTTGATTAGACCATTTTCCTCTTCGATAAAATTCTTGTCTATTCTACCTATTGAGTCAAATTCTTATATATAAGATTTTCAACGGCAGGAATGGTTTTTATAGCATTTCTATTTTTAGTTGACAGAAGTTAAAAAATCTCATTTTTCATTTCATTTTTGCATATATAGCAAGATAGACCATAGTCAAGCTTTAGTAGTTATGATGTGTGACCTGGTAGCTCCTCTTTTGCAGACAGTTGCCACAGTTTGTATGTTCCTGGCTGGTAAAGTTGAAGAGACTCCTCGCCCTCTCAAGGATGTCATTCTCGTTTCCTATGAAATTATTCATAAAAAAGATCCTGCTGCCATTCAAAGGATTAAGCAGAAGGTATATTCTATATCCTTTCTGCTTTGTCGTGCCAATTGCCAATGTCAAAAATTCTGTTTTGGTCCTAGTTCCATTTTAATTCTTTTTTTAACTGCATTATTGTTTGAGCAAGTTGCAAAACCCAGGTGTTAATATCATTTCCTTGAAGTGTTTTTTAACTAATGGTTCTATTGATAAAATCAACGCAGGAAGTATATGAACAGCAGAAAGAGCTTATTTTACTTGGGGAACGGATTGTATTGGCAACACTTGGGTTTGATTTTAATGTGCATCATCCATATAAACCCCTTGTTGATGCAATAAAAAGATTTAAGGTGGCCCAGAATGCTCTGGCCCAAGTTGCATGGAACTTTGTTAATGACGGGTGTGTCACTTTTGTCACTCTAGTGTGTTTCTACTGGTCATGTATCTTTTAGGGAAGTTGGTTTGGCTATCCATTAACATTTAGGAATGTGTTAGCTTGTCCGATTTAATTGCATTCATAAGATGTGAAATGCAGATTACGGACATCGTTATGCCTGCAATTCAAGCCACATCATATCGCAGCAGGTGCCATATTTCTTGCTGCGAAATTTCTCAAAGTGAAGCTCCCATCTGACGGTGAAAAGGTTTGGTGGCAAGAGCTTGATGTAACACCTCGTCAGCTGGAAGGTTTGTATTTTATAGTGATTTTCATCTGGCTAGATTAGGCATAGAATATAAGGAATGCAAGAGGATGATTGCTCTTACGTCCTGTCGTGTATTCATTCTTATATTACAGAGGTAAGCAATCAAATGTTGGAGCTCTATGAACAGAACCGAGCAGGTCCAACGCCACCTTCTCATGGAAGTGAAGTTGATGGTAGTGGCGGTGGAACTAGTAACAATCAACGACCTTTGGGTAAAACTACAGCTGCTATGGAGCAACAACCTGCACTATCGGTGAATGGTTATTCTTTGCAAGCTGTTGCCAGCAAGCCTGGAGGAAGCTATCTTGGCAGGCAAAGCAATCAAAGTGAGCCACAGAGAAACAATTTACAAAACAATAGCGATGGGCATGGCTCGATAGATTCAAAAACTTCTAATATGTGGGAGCATAAGGAATGGGATGGTGCCGCCAAAGTCAACAACCATTTAGATAAATCAGAGGAAGATGGAGAGCTGAACGAAGTCAGAACACCTTTGGCAGGAAAAGAGGAAAAGCCAACAGAAGGGGGCCTTTCTGATGGCCGCCTTAAAGCATGCATCAAAGGATCTTCAGATGCAATAAAAAAAATTGACAAAGAAAAGGTGAAGGCAGCCTTAGAGAAGAGAAAGAAAAATCGAGCTGAAGATATGGTCAGAAGGCCAGACACGCTGGATGATTATGATATAATTGAAAGAGAGTTAGAGAATGGGGTTGAAATGGTGGAGCTTGAGAAGCGGCAGCATAAGAACACTCCTAAGATGTATTCGGCTCTCCTAAATCAAGCCGAAAAAGAGCATAGTCATGGAGATGTTGGTGAAATCTCTTTTGATGGGGGAGATGGCAATATGAATGGCAATATTGAGGAAGGGGAACTATCATATTTTGATATTGCGGCACTACCAGGGGAATACCATTCTTCCGCGAACAACAGTCGCAAGAGGAAAGCGGAGGTTAGTCCTGTAAGTAAGGATGGACGATCTGATTTTCATCAAAAGCGGGAACACAACCACAAAAGCTACAGACAGGACCCCCATCAAGTGTGATAATCCTGATGATAGCAATATTGAAATCTGCATGACATTTTCTTGTGCCGCTATGGGTATTATCGGTGATGTTGTTGGCATTGTAGTCGTCATCATAAATATTTTCAATCAATCAATGTAATGAAACGTAGGCAAGGCGGGAAAAGGCGTAATTATTCTTCTAAGAGTACTGAATTATTATACTGTTTTTCCTCGATAATTAATGGAAAGTGATTGGATTGGGAACGAGTGATTGTGTGTGTGTATATTGATACTGGATTTATCTCACTCTCGTTGGAAACTTAGATTTATCCTTCTCTGGCGAGTTCAAACTTACATGGCTCCGAAGGAGAATTCCTATCATAATGTCATTGAAGTTACTTCTTGTATACGAAAGCATTGTTCTTGTTACTTCTTGGGGGGGGGGGGGACATTATTACTGATATATTACCATAATGTAGTACCTTCCTATTAATTCAGATAATCTTTTGGCGAAAAGGTCTCTCCATGGATCATAACTAAATCCTGTTCTCATAACATTGCCCTTCTATGTTTTCTGTATATCTCAATAGAGCTTCCTCGTTTTGTTTAGGTGACAAAAATAATATTGGCAATTAAATATATGTATGTGTGTGTATATTTATATATATTATAAAAGGTATTAATGGTAAGTTTCAAAAAGGTTTTTAGCCACATCTCTTGCAACTTTCAGGTGCCTTAGCATGGAATAGATATACGGTACTTGTACTTGAGAGGTCTTGTAAAAATCTTCCTCAATGCTTGCCGATTGGCGTAACAAGAAAATCAACAAGTAAACACTTATGATTTTTATATAATAATCTCCTTTAAAAAAGTTACTATTATTATTATTATTATTATTATTATTATTAATTTTTGGAATATAAAACAAAAAAATGAGAAGAAAATGTGTAATTGACGTGGCACGTTGCTATTGGAAGGCTCAAAAGCCCTCAAAAAATGCAATTTCCATCTGTCCGCCCAACAGCCCGCCGTCTCCAGCGCTCCCTCCCCTCCAAAAATGAAGAGCAACCGAAAGTTCGGCGGAGATCCAGCGACCGACGCCAACGTCGGCGACCCTTCTCTGTGTTCCGACTCCGCCGGTGACGACGATGCCGAGGCCGTGGAGGAAGGCGAGGAAGAGGCCGAGGGCGAGCCTGCGCAGCAGCCGAAGCTGGCCGAAGGGTTCTACGAGATCGAAGAGATTCGGAGGAAGCGCATCCGCAAGGTGATCGCTTTCTGCTCCTTTAGGGACAAAGTTGTCATCTTTTCCGAATTTCTTTTTGTTTTTTTTTTGGAGTTTTGGCCATGCCTTGCTGATTTGGGTTGTTGTGTTTTGTATGGCGCAGGGACAAACCCAGTACCTGATCAAATGGTTAAGCACCTACAACTTGATTTTATTGTTCGTTCTACGTTGATTTGGTTGCTTTTGAGCTGCAAATGCTACTGTGCGTGCATAGAATATGAAAGATTTTTGGGTTCACTGGGGGTTGCAACTAAAAATTAGTTGTGTTGATTGAGTTGCTTTTGAGCTGAAAATGTACTATCAACTAAAAGGTTGTGTTTCTTTTGAGCTGAAAATGTACTAACTCTGCATGCAAGTTGGGTTTATTTTTGTTGGGTTAGGATATTGTTGCAGTAGATTGTGTTTCCTTTGATCTGAAAATGTACCGTGTGTTCGTGAAACTTAGGGTCTTTTGGGTTGATCGGGGGGTTGAACCTCTTAGGTTGTGTTGATTCTGGATTTGAGCTGAAATTGTACCATGTGTGCATGAGAGTTAGTTTTTTTTTTTTGGTGTGTGTGTGTGTGTGTGTGTGTGAGTGAGTGATTGGGGGTGTTGCTACGGCTGGTTATGTTGCATTTGAGCTGAAAATACACTGTGTCTGCATGAGAGGTAGGGTTTTTTTTGGGTTGATTGGGGTGTTGATATTGTAGGCGGGGTTGGCCAGAGAGTGCCAACACCTGGGAGCCCTACGAGAATCTCACCACTTGCAGTGACGTGATTGATGCCTTTGAAAAAAGGTATTTGATGTCCTATTTATTTATTATCTTTGCTATTGGTAGTTTTACTTGGTGGAAGTTGTTATTGATTTCATTGTATTTTTGTTATCTAGTTTGAAGGGGAAGTCTACTAGGAAGCGCAGGCGCAAGTCTGGGGGTCCTTATGTCCAACTCAAAAAGAAGCGCTCTATTTCAAAGGAAGATAATGATTTGCCAGAGAACGAGCCACTTGAAGTGGATGAGAAAATGCCGCAATTGGAGAAGCTGACTGACACAGAGGTGAATACAGAGACTATGCAAGTAGAAAATGGCGAGGAACGTGAGAAAAAGCAAGACATGGGTGGAGGCACTGGGGATGCTGAAGAGTACTCGGAAAATATTAGGGTTGTTCTATCTGAGGATGATCATGTAGAAGAAGTGACTGCTACCGGAGATGAGCTGTCCACACCTGAGACAACCCAAAGCGGGCGTTTTGTTGGAGCAAAGAGAAGGAAATCCGGTGCTGTGAAGAGGTTTATACGGGACATAAACAAGTCTGATAGAGATGTCTCTGGCTGGAATGGAACTGTTAGGAGCACAGATCTTAGAGGAAAAAATAATGGCATAGGGAGGATTGAACCTACAGCTATGGATGCTGTGGGCAATGATGGCAGGATGGATGACTCCAACGGAGTACCTTCTGTTATCAAGATCCTTAAAGCTGTTGCACTTACAGCTTCTGTCATTGGTAATGTTCAAAATGCACTCGTGACATTTGTGGCTTTAAGGTAAGTTAATAGTATCCCAATGCCTCAATTAACAATGATGAAGTTAGATTGCATAAATAAAACATTAACACTTCTGAAATGAAGACACTTGATTCGCTGTTTCAAATTTTATATGGCCTAGGTTTATTGGATTTTTCTTGCTAATACAATCTCACTTTGGCTTATGTTCTCAAATGATAATCTATAGACTGTGTGACATGGTTTGGTTAAAAGGTAGTTATCTGCATGAGATTGGCTGATAATGTTTAAAATATATATGCTCTTGTTGGCTTGCTACAGCATTTTAACATTTTATATAGCCATTTTTAAGAAAAATATAGGATTGGATGTTCTCTTATGCTTAGAAGTAATGTTTGGGGGCATGAATTCTGTTTCTCCTTGAAACAGTGCAATCAAGAAGTATTGTTAGTAAGGTGCCCCTTTGTCTCCTCAGCCATCATCTGTATTTGTTCTTTCCATTTGATTGGGGTTGGCAGCCTGGATCCTATTCCTTGTCTGTCTTTTTTTGACCTCGATCTTGTATGCAACTTGCTTCTCTCCATTGGGAAGAAATTAAAGTAGTACTTGAGTTCCCCGTTGTTATGTTTTCCCGTTTTATGAGATAATGTTCAGTGTCTGCTAATGAAAGACTTAAAAAGTGTTAGGCCAGGATGGACTTCTTTGATACAATTAAATATCTCATGCCTTTTAACTAGAATCTGAGTATGTTGCTTGCATGTGTGATGTTTTTTTATTTGTTTTGACTATCCGTTTTGTTTTCCTTCTCTTTGGCTTTGATTTTACAAAATGAGATTTGGTGGATGATGTTTTTCTTTCCAGGATTATAAGGTTTTATCTATTGCATGCCAAATAAGACAGCATCCATGTTGAAAGTTTTATGTAAACCCTTATTTTAGAAGTGGAAATGGTCAGTTATCTAAACACGGGTATTAAGATTTTCTTGTAATTATTTTTGGATAATATGATCATTTTATTTGAAACAAGTGTTCTTTGGCGTTTAAGCCTCTGTGAGTACCTATAATCTTGTTATGTTTTCATCTTTTTTTGTTGCGACATTATTTACATGGTTCAATACGATTTCATGTTTCCTTACTGCTCTTTAGTTGTAGTTTTTCTATTGTCCAATTTCTTTTTCAGAGTTGCAGTATTTGTTTTCTTTAATTTGAAGCAGGAAACTTGGTTAGTTTCTAGTATGATGCACTATATTGGGAAAGATGTGACTATATTATAATGTGCGAACTTTTTTCTTTCAGTACCTATCTCTTTGGTTGAAAGAACCTTGTGTATGGATGCTTCAACAATTCAGCGTTAGGATTTTTCTGAGAAAAGAACGCGATCACTTATTCTATTATTGACCTTTTTGTTCAACTGTAGGTCCGATGGGAAGGAAGTACTGGTAGATAACAAATTTCTCAAGGAGAATTACCCTGAACTGGTGTGTTCTTGTTTGTTGCTTTCTTCAACTTTTCAGAACTGATAATTTTTTGTGGAAAGCTGTTATAAGATTATAGTATATGTTGGGTGTTGCATGTGTTTTTCTTATACTTCCTTTGACGGATGTTAAATTATTGATCACCTGAATGACTTTTGTGCAGTTGATTCACTTTTATGAGCAGCATCTACGCTTCAACACTTGATTAATTAGTTGAGGGCCATTGTATCATGGTAGTGAAATGGGTTGAAATCTTTCTTCCAACGCCAGATAATTATAGTGCACTCTATATATCTTGGGCTTTTTGGCTTCAACTATTTTTTGCTAACGGGCGCAATGCCAATCCGAGTATTGCTCCTTGATGCAGCAGGTTGGTTACACGTTTACTTGATCAGCTTAGCGAGAAACCTCGTGGAACTAATTTTTTGTTCTTAGATAGGTGAAGCTATGTAATTGCTTTTGTTCATTGTAATTATTATACTCGTGTAATAGCTTGCGCAGGATAACTGAACTTTTGTGCAAATTGTTGTTGCATGATTGAATCATCCTCTCACGGAACCTCCTTATTCTCCCCTGGTTTTATTTTACTCTTAAATCACCCAAATAATTAGATCCAGTGCAGAAATTCAGTCCCATTACCTTGGACCCATTTCAATGGAAATGGGAACTCACGAGTGCCATACTCAAATTAATGTTCTAGCCTTCTATCTTGAATATACAGTAGTTGTAATACTTGAAAGGGTCGTCGTCTTTTCACGAGCGGAGCTTCCATTATACTCTTTTAAGTTTGGATCAAAATCTGGGTGGTTCCAAAGAATAATTGTGAACAATATTATGGACTTCGATGGGAGACATTTCTTGAAGATTTCTTCATCCTTGTCACTGCACGCTAATATAAACACATCCCATTACTGTCATACCATGAGTCGTCAATGTATTTTACTTGTCTTAAAAGAATGATTGATTTTCTGGCTTCAATATTCTAATTAAGCTCTCGATGACTGCATATTAACTCACTCTTTTGTTTTCTTTTTCTTTTTTCAAAGCATGCTAACTTTTACCTGTTTGTTACATCACAAACACGGTGTTGAGACACAATGAAAAACTGTTGTTGACTTTCTTTATATATATACATATATTATTCATCCCACTGCACGAATCGGCCAATTTCAATTTGAATCAGCCGATTTAAATCGGATCGGCAGCGAGCCGATCCGATTTTGGGGCCGAATCGGCCGGCTCTAAATCGGCACCTAAATCAGCCAAGTTATCTTGATTCCAACCTGAGTTAAATTAGAATCGGAATCGGGGTAAATCGGCAGGAATCGATTTTTTGATAAATTACTAAAATATCTTAGATATGATATTTATTAAATTATTTAAATATAGGTAAAATTAGAATTGAAATTTTAAAACCCTTCCCGACGGTGGTGGTGGCGGCA
>JAVDBV010051905.1:0-17201 GCA_032619315.1 Piper longum
TCCCTATATATATATATATAGGGATTTTGGGCGATGGGAATTGGTGATTGCTAAGTTTGACGGAGTGGAGTGATCAAACTGGTTCACATGTAGTTTAGGAAGCGTAATTTGCATTTGAATGCTGGGGAGGATTTGTTGGAGGGTTGCGGTGGCTATATATCATTTTCGTTTAGACCAGTTTTTTTTTGGGGGGGTGGGGAATGGATAACCGGGTTGTTCATGTCCTGTTCTAATAGGTAGATTGAGAAATCGAAAATTCATAATTAAAAATTTTCGATTATGGTCAAGTTCGGATGGACAGACAAGGTTAGTGAGGAAAAATGAATTCAGAGAAAATGCATATGTACCGAAAGAAACAGTAAATAAAAGGAAAAAAGAGGTTTTATAATGATTTTTTTTGCTATATTTAGTTAGGATAACAATATGCTTGTAGTGTTCTGATCGCTTTTCATAATTTTCTCACTTCTTTGGGTGAAACTAATTGTGTAAAAATTTTCCCACTTTGGAGAAAGTAGTTTTCTATTCCTCCAATTTTCTTATAATTTCTTTGTAACCAAACAAAAAAATGAACACATTACTCACATTTCTCTTTTTAGCTCTCTCTCTTTCTCTCCCTTGCTAACCAAACAGAACTATAATGAATTTATATTCAGTTAATTTTTTTTTCATGTTTAACAAGCACATTTCTTTCTTTCAAAAGAATAATACCTCATCCTATATTTAACTGATTTCTTAAATCCAATTCAAATATTCAAGACAAATATTGGGGAATCGAAATTTTTGGCACAAGCATTTGATTTTTCTTTCTACTGCCCACCACTTGCTTGATGGGCATTCTGGTATTTCTGGGCCCATTTATTTGACAACAGAGGCCCACATGACAGATGAAGCAGGGTCCCCTAATTAAGTAGATAATTTACAAAAGTTTATACCACTTCAAGCTGATAATACAATACATCTTCAATTTGCACGTTTTACATTACGATTCAATTTTAATTATTTCAATAATAGAGAATGATATAGACTAGACATATTAGCATAAACCCCCTTGTTTAAAATATGTTTTTTTTTTCAATTCCTTATTTTAAATGTTCTCTATCCGCATAGATGGGTTTCATTTGATCATGACCTTATTTATATGCCTTGGACAAAGTTTTGGCATGTGGCACCATTTATCACCTAAATCACAAATAGGGTTCTCAAATTATACCGAGAATTATCATCTCATGACATTGGAGAGTCATTTTTCACCTAAATCAAGAATTGGGTTCTCAATTTATACCAAGAACTTTCATCTCATGACATTGCAGCATCATTTATCACCTAAACCACAAGTTGGGTTCTCAATTTATACCAAGAATTTCCATCTGCCTAACTCATTTATCTTGAAACAAGTATACACAAAACTACAAGAGACGACACATCCATGTGGATGTGTACTAGCTGGGGATCGTCTCTTACGGCTATTTAAGCTAAACTGCGTAAGCATGTCGGCCATTTGCAGCCACGTTACCAGATTAAGATTAGACAGAGTTCTCATTAAACCAGTTTGCAAATTACACCTTCATAGCTTAATTTGTTAGGGTGCTAATCAAACAAATCAAAATGAATAGTTCCGAGTAGAACTTAAATATATGATTACAGCTATTATGAATACAAGACCCAATCAAAAGTAAGAAAGCTATAATTCATTAAATGTTCTGAATGATAGCTTAAAATTTTCATTAATAAAGAAGTGTTATCACCCATGCATGTTCAATTCCTTATTGGGTTTTACGGTTAATATTAATGGTAAGATGTTCCATTTGGTTATTTTTCACAACTTAATACATTTGAAAATGAAAAGTTTCACTTTTCTTCATAATTCTATCTTAAGAATAAATAAAATAAGTGTACACCAAATTAACCATTTTATTTTATTTAAGACTATCTTCAACTGACGTTTATTTTATTTTCTTCGCAAACATTTTTATTTAAACATCTAGAATATTTCATTCTACGTAAAATACAGAGTTCCATGTCGAATTGAAATGAGCACGGGTCAGCTCAACGATTGACACTAAATCATTCATCTAAGAGAATTGTGCTGAATCGAGCTAAATCGAGGTATGCATTATTATGTGAGGTTTTCTAATTGGTTTGTGACCAAATACCTCCATTTTTTTTCCTGATAGTAGGAGGGAATGCAGGGATATGATCTTTAGCTTAATGAAATTATAACTGCTTTAGTGATCCCAAGAAGAATATTTTCTCCATGTTCATCAGACAAGAAGGACAAAGTTTGGGGTATAAATATCAAGCACATGGTATTTCTATACAAGACAATGGGCAGAGATCTCTCTGTTAACAAACCAATTATACTTCTTGCAATAGTCCTCCCAACAACCGCCGAAGATAAAATATTGGATAGAAGAGCCGGTTGAGCATCTTTGGCTGTGCTTGCCCTTGAAAACAATCAAATGCGACTCGCCTGATTTTAAGGAGGGGACATGGCTCTTGATTACTTGCTCTGTTTTTAACGCAGTTGTTGCCTTGTTTGTAATCCAAATTATTCCTTGAGACCATCACCTTTACCACTGTCTCAAGAAGTTTGGCTTTTGTCTTCAAGAGTGTGAGATAAGAGATGTGCAAGATTAGATCAAAGTGGCTTTTATCTTGTCGGCTTGGGAAAAGCAAGTGATTCTAAGATGCTGCAATAATTTGGATAATGGAGATTGGGATAAGCAACCATTCTTAAATCACACTTGGAGACCTACCCAGAAAACCATTTTAGCGGGGGCAGGTACCAATTGAACGTGCCCTCTTTCAAGAATAAAAAGAAACAAGTGGAAAGCTTGAGACAATAGAAAATGGTGAACAGCAAATGAACAATTTCCTGCAGCTCTTGTGCTCATCAAACAAGGTTTAGACAAATGGGAACCCCCATGCATAGATAGTCAACTCCATTTGTTAAATTCACATTTTTCCAATTTTTTTCTTCTATATTTGAGAAGGGAGAGGGAGTATTGTCCGGTGAACAGGAAATTCATTAGTAGAGCAGAAATCAAGTAACGTCCATGGCACAACAAACCAACCATTTACATCAAGACCCAAAGAAAGATCGTCAAAATACACGACACTGTAAATGCATTTAGCAAAAGTGGACCAGTCAAAGCTTCTTACCATTGCTACCATCAAAGTTTTAGTCCAGAAACAAAACAGCAGACTTGCAATACATTTAGGTAAATAGCAACTATAAAAGATGAACACTCATGTAGGGGCATTCTTGCAACACATGATACTTCAAGCTTCTCCAACCTTTCATTCTTTCAAAGCATTTTAAGCTCTGCAAACCAAGCTCTTGCACTTCTCCATTGCCCTTGGAGCTGTCACCAAACAATCTAGTGATGAACATCAGAATTACCAATTGACAACATGCATAAACTAAAATCTGATACCAAACACTCGGATCTAGGTTTACAGGTAAGCCCTTAAAGAAGGAAGATCACCAAACAGACTAACATCTGTTTAGTAACAAAATTGAGTTATGCGCACCAGAATCACATGGATATGTTAAAATAATGGTTTCTCCAATAAACATAGATAGGCAGATCATACTCTATCAAAGTATGACAGTCTTGCCTTACAAACATGGTAACATATTTTGGTTTTAACAAAGATGTATACCTAATCCAATTGCCTCTGTACCCTTCATGATCCTCAGACGCTTGCAAGAACCAGTGAACATCCTATAACATCAAAACGAACGATAATAAGAATGTACAGGAAAAAAAAAAGATCTATAAAACTAAATAACAAAATACTACAAGAGAAGCCAGCTATTTCTATTGACAATTAAACAACTTAAAGAATACATGTGGAGGTCATTAGATGCTAATCCAACTTGCAGGAATTATTATTCTTGAATTCATGCATAAGACAGTTCATAAAAACGTCAACCAACCAAAGTATTTGGCAAGACAAAACTTACTCCCATGGGACATCGCCTACAAGCATCCAATCACCATCTTTGTCCTCGTAAGTAAGAACGTACTCAGATCCGTGAAGAAGATCCCTCAGACAGCTCTCATTCAACCCATCTCGGCCAGGCATCCCATGAGAACCACACTGTCCTAGAAATTTAACAGTTCACAAAAGACCAAGTAAAAATATGCATAACAAATATCCACCATGGTCTAAAACAAAGAGTGTCTTCCATGACAAATTAAATTTAACTTACATCACAGAATATATAAATGTCTTCCATAGAAAAACAGCATCATTGAGCACATATTTCTGGTAAAAATCGTGAAAACCTTGATAAAAAAAAATTGCAAACTTTAAGGGAGCAAAATAATTGAGACTCACCGATGGTAAAGCAGCTGAACATCTTTTCCAGTGAAGATGAAAGTTCTTTGTAATTAGTATATGTTTTGAGATCCACCTTTCTAAGGTAGGGAGCACCGTCCATGCTAACCTTCACAAACATGCTATCCGCCTCTTCACTGTTTTTAGCTGTGTTTGATGCCATAGTGTTCTTCCGAAAGGATCGGATTGGTGGCCAACCCACAACTTGAGCCCTGTCACCAAGATCAACCTTCAATCAGAATCAGAAACACCAAATGTATAGATAACAAGAAGATCCAAAAATATGGCACAAAATCTTACGAATCACAAAAAGAAGCGATCTTTACAGAAGTTGATACAACTACAGATCATGGCAGACAGGAAAACAAGTTACAGAGTTTCTTACTTTGCAGCAGGTGCAGCTCCATGATCAGTAGCAGTGGAAATCTGAGGCTTCTTCTCTTGGGGAGAAGGCTGCACAACCTCCTTCACAGCTTGAGCTGCAACTACCAAGCTCGGCTGTTGTACACTACCTTCCTTCGCACCTCTCGGCGAGAACAAGCCGGCCCCTTTCCCCACCTCCATCTCCGACGATCCGCCACCGGACAAGACCCACTTCCCAGGACCGTCAATGGCGTCGGAGAACCCCCTCTTCGACCCAAGCGTGAAGTTCTTCGCCCCGGCGCCCAGCAGGAAGCTCTTCTCCACCTTCCTCTCCGGCGACTCCGACCCCGGCAGTCCCAGCCGCAGCTCCGTCTCCTTGTACTTCAACCCGCCACCCTTCCCGCCCTCCTTGTCAGTCAAGGAGCTCTTCTCAGAGGCGCCCATGGCCGGCACCTCTGAGAAGCCGATGTAATCATGCTCCAATGGGGTAGACATCAAATACCATGAGCCGGCCAAAAAGCTCAAAACCAAGCATCAACCACACGCACCAGAGCTAGAAACCAGCTCAAACCAAGGTAGTAGAACTAACAGAAGTAGTACTATACTATAGCTATGAATGGGGGTGCAACTTGGAGCTCAAAGCAAGCACCTTTTGAGCTGCTTTCCACCTCCAAAACAAAGATTGAAGCAAGAAAATGAGAGAGATGGGTGCTTTTGAAGGAAGAGAAGAAGAGAAAGGAGGGGCACGCCAGCGACAAGGGACTGGGAAGTTGCCGGCAAAGGTTGCAGGAAATGGTCGCCTCCTCCTCCTCAACCGTCTCTATTATCTCGAGGTTAGTGGTGATCGCTAAACTGCGCCCTACCCTGTCTAACCTGCGCACCCCACAGAGTTATTAGCTTTAATTAATCACTTGTTATTCTCTCATCTTTTTACTTTGAATTACATTAATTTTTTTTAATGATAAGAAAATTAAAATCTCTCTCTCTCAAAAAAATTAAAATAACAAAACGAGAAGTGAAAATTTCAATACTGAGCATTGCCCTTGAACCCATAAAATCAATATTTTGTCATTGATCATGTTTCAAAATTATCTAATTACATTGCCAAAATCTTACTAATTTTATGTTATTATGAAATTCTACATGACCATTTATACCTTTTGCGCTAAAGATTTATTATTTTCAAACGAAAATTTATGTTTAAATGTATAGGTGTTAGGATAAAGAGGGTGTAAGCATGTGAGAGTGCCATGTAATGAAAAATTATATTCGCTTAATTTTATCTTTAATTATTTTCCCATATTTTTTAAATGATAGACGTATACGTAAAATAAATAGCAAATTTTAATTTGAATGGCTATAATAACGTAGCAAATTTGAGGGTAGAACATCAAAAGACCATATTCTTTACAAATAAATTTTATTTATTTATTTCTTAATAATATTATAAAAAGATTTAAGAATAAATTTTAAAGATGAAGAATAATCATTATTCTTCATCTCAAATTAAATCTGACCTAATAATAATTAATTTAAAGAGAAACCAACTCAAAACAAAGTCTTGTTGAACTCGGTCGACTCAACTCACCTTGACTCAATTGCGTATTGGGCTCAGGTGACTCAATATAAACTTATAATAGGCCACAACTGTGGGCCCGGAGTGGAACGGAACGGGGTGGGTGGGTTACGGTCGTTGCCCGGTGTGGTGGAGAGGGCGTGGACAAAAATGTGGATTTGGTGGATTTTGCCGGTCATTCAAGTGGGTACGGTCCTTGCCCGGACCGGATCTGGTCAGATTCGACTTTTGAGAGAACCGGCCCTTTGACGGGCCTTTACGTATCCGTGGGATAATAATTTGTTCACAAATATATCTGTGATTTTAGCTTGTGTTAAGCAATTTCGATTTTTTGGACCGATAGGATTGTTTGATCTAGCTTTAGCTGCAATTTTGTGGAAAGAGCCAAAAAAAAAAACTGCGGGTTTAATTTTGAACCGGTTCAAGAGTAAACTATATTTTTGCAAAGTGCGTGTGATAGCTGTTTATGGGTAATGTGGACATTGATCAAAATTTTATTAGGAAGAGAGAACAACGTCTAAGCTTTAGGTGCCATTTTAGAGAAAATTTATTTTGCATTAATTTCATTTCAAATTAAGCAATATAGGGTGTGATTAAGCTTTTTCCCCCCATGAATTTCGCCCCTATAATTTGGAGAGTTTAGATCAAATTGGTTTAACAGGGGATTAATATTAATTAGGCATTAACTTCCAACCAGAAGCTCATCAATCTTAACCATTTTCATTAAACACTGAACCAGGACAGCAAACACAAAAATCAGAAGGTACTTAACAAAAATCTATTTTTAAACTGAAAAAAGGGTTTGCCTGAAATTATAGATGTTCCAAATTTTCTCAAAGGTGAAATCCAATTATTCTTTGGGTAGACCCGAGGCCCACCGCGTATTGACTATTACGTGAAAAGGAGTCTTAAAAATTAAAAGTTGTAGAACTGGTGTAGTCTGAAGTGGGCCCAGCCTCCATTATTGAAAGCAAACGAGAGGGCCAGATCCGACCACATCTTTGACGGGTCTATCGAACGGTCAATAGTTTATAATTCGAGTGGGCCTAGGCAAAATCAAGGGTTGATAAAAAGCCACATCATTGCTGAGTTGTTAGGAGACATGCCAGGAGTGTGTACAATTTATGAGTTGACGCCCCCCTGGGAATGGCCACAGCCGCATCCCAGATGTTGACAGACCATCCAGGCCCACATTAAGGTAAGTAAGCACAATGTAATGTACGGGAATTGGGCCCACTTGTCACACGTGTGGAAGTTTATTTTTCACGCGTGCGTGCAGGGCCTCCCGTGGGGATGTGGGTTGGTTCGCATCGCTTCTCGGATGGTCGGTTTGAGTTGGACTCGTATTCGGATTGATCGAGATGTTATAAATTTTGATACATGAATTTTAATATCGAATCCGATTAGAGCCTGAGGCTAGGCTTGAGCATGGTTCGGTTATTTGACTGAACCAACCAAATTAAACTATATTTGGTAGTTTGGTTCGAGTTTAATTTGGTTTTTGGTTCATATTCTTATTTAGTTATGGTTTATTCGGTTTGAAATCTATTTCTCAACCAAATCCCCGAAATCTAAATACCCCCACCACCTTCCCCTCCCCCACCTTTCCGTTGGCCATCTTAAATGGGTAGCACTACTTTGGCGAGATCAGTCTAGATCTGTAAAGGAATGTTCTCCTTTCCCTAGAACTCCTCAATGATCCTTGCAGGTCTTTTTGGTTATTCTTGTGAGGCTCTATCGGTTATTCAGGGTGTTCTTGTTGTGGAAGTAACTATCTTTATTGTTGAGAGTGTTTGCGATTTCTTCTAAGTTTAGTTGGTCTGTGGATTTTTAGTTTTTGGATGCTCAAATTAAGGTTTATTGGGACGGGTTATGTTGAAATTGAATTTTTGATGTTTTTTTTTGCTTTTTTTGAGTGAGTTATGACACTTTTTGGTTAGATGGGTTTGAGTTTGACGATTTTCTGTGCGAAAATAATTCAGTATTGATAATAAAATCGAATTACTTTAATTCTGTATTATTTTGAGCAAAAATATATATAGGTTAATAATAAAAATATTAGTAAGTTAGTTATAAATTCAATTATATGGTAGTAATGTTGTAAAATAAAAAAATGTGGCTAGTTATTATTTTTGATTATTCAGTTAAAACCAAACCAAATTGAACTAATTTGGTTTTATTGGTTCAATTATAAATTACAATTCAGTTCTTGTTTAGTTAACTAAACAAGCTCATTTCGGTTTGGTTGATTTACGGTTTAATTTGGTTATACCAAAACCGATCAATTGCTCAGACTTACCTTAGGCAACCTAATTCGACCGGTTAGACAATATCGTCTTCGTATTATTTATTTTCTTATAAATTTATTGTCTTTTTTCTTGTTTTAAGATTGTGCATCTTTATCTTTGTTGTATTAAAATCGGATATGAGTTCATAATTTTAAGAAAATAAAACTTTATTTTCATCAAATTCGGATTATATTGCAATTTTTAATTGTAATCTAACATGTAATGCAGTTTTTGTGTTAGAAAATCCTCTTGTAATAAATATTATATAGGATCATATATTCTAGGGTCCGGTTGAATTTTGTTTGACCGTGTCCGAACCAATCTGAACCCTAGTGCAGAGCAACTGGTACAATGGCAATTGGCACGGTAGTGGGTTTCGTCTGATTTACTTTCTAATTCATCAATGTACTCAATTTTACAGAACCACACTATAAAGGATGGACTCTTAATAGTATGAGCTAAAAGACAAATACCCAAACAAGAGAAAGTACTAGGAAATTGGAAGTTTCTTTTGTTTCTGTATCAATAAATTATCTATTTTACTCTCCGAAATAACTTTTTCTGTTCTTGGTCTACAGAAGCTTCATGGTTTTTAGTGAACGAGTTGCACCAATATTACTCACCGCCGTCTTCCCTTGTCACATTCAATCAAGCATTTCATCAAATTGTCTTGTGGGAGAGATTAGACAACTAAGCACATCTTGGGGGCAAATATAATCAAGTATATCCCAAGTTATGTCAGATGGCTTCAATAGTATAAGTGAAACATGGCATGCAATAACCTCCAACAGAAGTGTGATAGGACCACACACAAGTCTCTCCCCTTTAGGCCAACAGGCCAAACAAAGTCCCTTGTGATGCCAGCTCCCTCTTCTCCAGCTCCTTCTGGCAGCTCTTCACGTTACCATTTCAGTGCTGCTATTAACCTTCCCAGTCATTTGACGTGACCAACAGCAGTAATCCAAACAAATGAACTGGTGTGGTTTCATGTGGGAAATTTGTGCAGGGGGACAAACAAGCAACAGTGCGAAAACTATTGAGCAGCCGGTGCAACTGGTGCTGGGAACTGCTCCAAATGGCAGTCTTATTCATTCAAAGCTGTTTGTCTGCCTCATTCAAATCCTCATTCAAGCAATACCCAGTTACCCACCATTCCCAACTTCTTCAAGATTCTTACTTCCTTGTTACAAACATCTCCCATCTGACCAGCCAACCTCCTGGCTAATGTAGTTGTAGACTAGCAGAAATACTCTTCTTGATCCCAGCCAGAAATCTGCTATTTTTTCTATCATATTATCTGGCTTCCAAGATAGCGACCCAAAAAGGATAAAATCATTGCATCCTTGTGCTTGATTGAGAAAATTAAAGTATTCAACGTATTGGTGGCAAAATGCCAAAGAATCTTCAATCCCTGCTTAATGCTTTGCACTTTTGCCTTCCAGTGTGCTGGTTCTCCATTGATGTAAACTATACATCTGTTGCTGTGCATTACATATGATTCCGTTATGTTCTTGTGGAAGTTGCCCCGCTCTTACCTTAATATATTCTCAAGATGGACCCCAAAAAAAAAACCACTTTGAGTAAAACCTTGCATTGTATTGAAGTTAGACGACACCAACGTACAAGAACATCAATATAAATGAGCTGGCTGTGTGTATACGTACAAAACATCAAGAACCAACACTGTATTATGGTCGCAGCAATGGCCCCTCTTCTCTGCTTTCAAGCACCAGAATGTTCTCTAAGAAGATGCTCTGGTTTTAAATTACGTAAAGAGGACTTGAGCCAATGCAATCATGCTGCTGGTTACAATTCCTAAAGCCAAGCAGCTTTGCTCATTCATATACATAATACATGTCCACTCACTTTTATTTCTTCTTTAAAATATATATAAATATATAGTCTTCTAAAAGAGGTCAATGTATGTATATGATTAACCAGTAGCAAACATTTAGAAAATAAAATTTTCAAGTAATTATTTTTTATGGATTAAACACATGAAAAAAGTGCGAAAAAGATGGATTATATATATATATATATATATATATATATATATATTCGAACCACTACCATTTATATTTGATATATTAATATATTAAAATATACTCCTCCCCATTTATGATAGGTTATAAAGGCGTATATATGCACATTTAAGGTGAGACCCACTCATATCTAAGTATTTGTATTAAACTCCTTTATGGTCATGCAACAATCTTTAAATTTAGTCAATAAATTTGTCAGAATTTTAATTACATCAAAATGAAATCTAAAAGAAGATATATATATATATATATATATATATATATCTAGTATACAGGTATAATATATCCATAAGGAAGGTTATTATTTATAATTAGTTAGTAAAAACTAGTAAATTCAATTTAGAAGAGGTTATAGTGAAACCCTAACATCGAAAGGAATACAATGGATTTTGATTTGGGCGACAAAATTTATATGGTTATTGTGTTTTAAGTGGCTCGTAAGTCCTAAACCTATTAAATTCTTCTCTTATCTCTTTTTTTTTTAAATAAATAATTATGAAACACGTCTAGATACACCACAATTCGTTTAATAATTAGCTAGTATTGCTATTATATTCCCCAATACCATGAGACCTAAAGTGTTGAGAGCCACAAAATTTTTGTATGGCCACTATAGGTGACGCACACGTATCGGTAATATCAAATGGCCCACTTTTGCCACGTGGTGAGATCAGAGTTGGCACCGAAACACCGGCTTTTAGTATATCAAAGGCTTAACCCAACCCGGTTTATGCCCAACTTATATTGGGTTTGGATTTAGAAGTTCGGATCATGTCCAGGTTCGAGTTTTTGATATCCCATTGTGTTCCAGCCATACAAAAACTCAAACCGAACCTGACCCGGTGGCATCGGCAAGGCCCCCGAGAGTAGGGTTGTAAGTTGTCAACAGTTTACCGTTTTATCGTTTCGAATTAAATTGAAATAAAATAATTAAATAAATTTTTTAATTATTTTAAAAAATAATAAAAGAAAGTGATAAATTTAATCGCACCAATCTTATCTTAAAAAGGTAATGGTTTATTTTTTAACATAAAAATATAATTAAATTGATCAGTATGAATAAAAAAAATTATTATTACTATATTTAATAAAAAACTTATTATTATACCCTCTTAATAGTTATTTAAAATAAATATATAATTTAAGTTACATAAAATTTATAATTTTAATAAGGATTTTTCATTGGTAAAGATTTATTTAGTTTAAATCAAAATTGACCAATAAATTGTTATTTGTCGATCAAAACGGTCAAAACTCGATAGTGATAAACTGTAGACAAAATGGTAAATGGTATAATATCGGTTAATAATAAAAAAGTTAGTAAATAATAATGATAATATCTACTGCCCTATATCGCACCACTTAGCACCCCTTGCAAAAATATCTCAAAAGACTAGGGCGTCCAAGTATCCATAGGCAATGGTGTAACAAACCCTAGAGGGAAAAATTCTTCTCTACCGTATCTACTCTAACTGCAGAATTTAACCAATGCCACTAGGCTTCATTACTGGGGAATTTTGAGGTCTGTTGTCTGAAAGTTGAAAGCAAGATTTGAAAGTGCAGAACTGGGTGAAAGTGTCAAAGTGGGGGATGCGCAAAGGAGAAAGAAAGACGACGGCTGGATGGGGTATAAAGGAGGTTTGGTTCTCATCCTCTTGAGGCTTGTGGCCAAAGTGGGAGAGCCCCACCTGCCCTGCACACAGACAACACTAGAACCATTTTGGGCCCTGCACCAAGTAGAACCATGCATTTCCTTGAAAGCCACCATACTTATGGATAGCCTTCAACTGGGTAGGACCTATTCCAGAAAACAAAAACTATACAGAATTTCTTTGGCAACAGCATATAGAAAATTCGTCATTCAGCATTTCATTCATTGAAATGCTCTTCCTCTGTCCTTTCACTTTTGATCAAAGACAAATTTGCTTATGATGCGTGGGAGGCATGAAAAACCTTAGAAAAAGTCAGGAGGGTGACGACCACTGGACTGGATTGCAGTTGTTGCTTTGAGTATTTTGGGCTCTCAAAGTCGATGAGTATGTCTAAGGGGGTGAATGCTCTGAAAATAACAATGTACATTAATTTTATATTTTTTATTTATTAAATTAAAAAAATTCTGAGTCGGTTTCATTCTATGGAGAGGCCTAGTTCCAATTCAAGTTTCAAATTTTTAAACTATGATAATTTATAAGCCTTAGAAAATAACTTACTCGGTCTTGTATACCGGGTAAATAACTAGTTATAACTAAATCTAGGGCTTAGACTTAAGAGGGTGCCGGCTATATTGATCCACCTTATATATTAGTTGATGTAGTTAGGGATGCTAAACGAGCGAGCAAGCCAAGCTTGACTTGTGTTCGAGTTCGGTTCGAATAGTTCGAAGTTCGTTCGAACTCGACTCGAAATCGAACGAGTTTTGAACATACATGTTCGAGCTCGACCCGAATATTTTTTACGTATTCGAGCTCGACTCGATTCGAATAAACTTAAATTGTTTGATTTTTTCGAGCTCGAACTCAGCTCGTTCATGAGCTAGAAATTGGCTCGATTAAAAGTTTAACTCAATTAAAAACATGCACTTAATGTGATTTGAACTCACAATCTTCTTCAAAAGTTAAGGACTTGAATACCTACCATCTCAACTATCTCAATTCTTTGCTAGTTTATTGTAGATAAATAAATATAATTAGTTATAATTAAACTTATTAGTATATTATATATATATAATATAAAAATTATATTATTAAATTATTGTATCGAATCGAGTTCGAGTCGAGCTACGAGTCGAGTTCGAGTCGAATTCGAGTTATAACCGAGTTGAGTCGAGTCGAACACAGCCTTGCTCAAACTCGGCTCGTAAGATTCGAGTTCGAGTTCAAACATTTAAATGTCGAGTTTCAAGTCGAGTCGAACCGAACTGAATACTAAATGCTCACGAGTTGGCTCGCTCAATTAGCAACCCTAAATGTAGTATTAAAGGTAGGAGAACTATGAAGGTTTGTATTATTTTGGAGGCGAGGTGCTTGTAATTCTTGGACATTTGAATAATTAAAAATGGTTTGGGGAAGTAAGGTTATTTTTGTGCTTTTTATTTTCTTTCTTTCTTCATCTCGCAATTAAAATAATGCCACTTCCAATAAAATGTTTACGGGATCGACACCGCTATTTATATCTGAATCAAAATAATCGCAATGAAATAGAGCGAGACACAGTACCTGAAATTATTTTGATGGAATGATGAACACTCCATTGTTTTTAGAGATGAATGGAAGGAAAGATGATATTGGAGATGGTAATGAGGAGGGGGACAAGGAAATCTTTTCGAATTGGCAAAGGGGAGATATGGATGTAGCTAAAAGAGGTGGAAGTTGAATCACGCCACATTAAAATACTCGCATACCAGTGAAGAAAGCTTTAGTATCGAGTACAAGTGGGACTTAGAACACTATAATACGAGTGATTTGCTGTTTATTAGCAACGTGGTAAAGCACATTGTTCCCTTCACATATATCAAATTTAAAAGCTCAAGAACTACTAACCAGTTCAACTTATGCTGCTCTTTCGCTAAGATGCAAGGGATGAGGTTGTTCTTACTTCTTTCTGGGCAGTGCGAGTGTAAAAAAAGGGTCTCTTCCACGGTGAAAGTGGAGTTAATCGATACCATATTGGGGAGAGCTTTGAAATTTGATGAACTATATACATCTTGCTAAGTGTTGCAAAGTTCTACTTTTATATTCGTAGACTTGAATGATTTGAGGGTATGACTAGAACAAAAGTGAACCCAACTTCCATGTGTATCTGCAGAATAGCTGGGTAACAGCACGTTAGTGATCACTTCTAATTTGACATAGACTTCCAACATCAATGGCGATGGCTGCTGTAACAATATTAGTCACAACCCATTTGTAACTTGATCATATATATGCTCACAAGCACCAGATCACAAAGAGCAAGTGGTCTCTACTCGCCTCTATCTCAACGCTCAAATGGTAAGTTATCAAAACACTCAAATGGCCAAATAATTGGCTATCAAATAAAACATAGTCCTCAAAATCAAGGATGAAAATCTCATGTGTAAGGATCGACTCCAAAAGTTTATTGATTTATTTTGTTATGAATCAACGGTTTCTTATCTAGAATAAACTAGGTGATGGGTTTTGTTGGTTGTAGCCCATTTGTACTAAATGGCCTAGGCCCGGATCGGTGGGAAGTCCATTCCGTGGCTGCAGGAATTGGCCGGCCCATTCCAATTGGAAAATGAAGGCGCACCACTACTGGTTTTTTTCCGCGTTTAAAAAAAATACAGCGGAGAATAGAGTTAATTTTCCCCACGTCTTCTCCAAGCCAAGTTTTACGGTGGAAAAATTTTAGATTTATTTTTATATTTTAAAAATTTTAAAGATAAATATATATTAATTTTCTTTTGCATCATCTGGAACTTTTTATGCAAAAAAAATAAAATTTCTCAATGTTTTTTCGTATAATAAAGTGATAGTAGGCTCTCACAAAGGTAGCAAAAAGTATACCAGAGAAAGATCTTATATATTGGTCTGTATCTTATTATCCGGGGTGAAGTTGCCCAAGTTGATGTTAATTAAGTGGGAAAAAAAAAGAAGAAGAATGTAATTTTTCTCTACACCAAAAAAAGGTGAAGAAAATTTTCTCCTGTCAACTTTTCTCCGCGTTTGAAGATCAATGAATACTTTTTGAAGTTGAAAAAAAATTAAAGAATTAATGAATATTCACCTTGAAATATTTTTTGATATAGAAATTAGAAAAAAAATATTTTTTTCTACACGGTTAAAAATGGGGTGGAGATGACGTGGAGAAAAACATGGGAATTTTTTTTTTCTTTTAGTGATTTTTCTTAATTACTTGTACATATATATGTTTCTTTTCATGATAATCAGTTCAAACCATTAATAACTAGTTTTTAGTTCCACCAATGATATGAATAATGGCCTATAGGCTTCAAGTAGGTCCAGTTTTTTCTGATCTTCTGTTAACAAATCCTTTGCTAATGGCAACGAGAGTCCCAATGGTATATAAGGAGAGCACGGTGATGGGTTTTTCAGTGTCAACTATCAACTACAGAGCATGATAACCTAAAGAGTAATGGTACAATAATTAAACAAATTTAGTTTGTAATTATAAAATGATAATTGTCAGTGTAAATATGTCGTCGATATGTCCGAGTGGTTAAGGAGACAGACTCGAAATCTGTTGGGCTTTGCCTGCGCAGGTTCGAATCCTGCTGTCGACGCGTTTTTTACTTTTTTTCATCGTATATGTTCATCTTGTTAATGAATGTAATATTTCCCGGTATTGGAAGAGAAAATATAGTTTTCCAGTGAAGAAATGTACTTACTTGTGAAAGAATTCCTTAACATAAACAATCAAACAATTTATGTTTAAAATGTTCAAATGAGATTTTGATTAATGAGATGAACAGGATTTCTTGTTTCATTTGACTTCTGAATTTATAATGGATTAAATTTTGTATTTTTGTAGAGATGACACAGGCTATGAAGTTAGAATCACACATTGATTATAGAGGGAGTAATTAAAGTTGTAAACAATGTGTTATCAAATTTCTGTTATAAAGAGAGGAATAAAACATTACGAAAGTTACACAAAGGAAGTCAATCAATGTGTTTTTATTTTTATATGAAAAACGTATAGAGGTTTGCCTAGTAGAATTCAAGTAATTAACAAGTTTTAATTAAAAAAAATTACAATTTCAACCCAAGATTTAGAACTTGATTAAAATTACGATTTTAGGAAGGTAAAAACTAACGAGCTAAGTTTATGTTTTAAAAATAGTTAATTAAATTAAAAAAATATATAGTCTATTTTTATTTATAAAATAAAATCTTATCCTATTATATATTATTTTTTTGACCTATAATAGGCGGTCTAGCCAACATACTTAATTTATCTTACAATCTAACATAGAATTAAAATGTCTGATATCATTTATAACGACTTGGTCTAAAATACAAATTAATATACTAAATATCTCCTAAAAAATAATTAACTAACTTAAAGATTTAAACAGATTCATACCTCGTAGATATTAGATCGGACCTGGTCCATTGTTAGTTCATTTCCTGTATTATAATTAGCGAATTCTCATGCCCGTGTCCGATCCGTCTCCAAACCGTGTCCGCCCCGCCCCGCTCAAATCCCTTCCTTCCCAGCTAAAACCTCACCATTCCCCATTTCCGCCGCCGCTGCCGCCGCCGCACCGGAAAAGCTCGCGCCTTTGTCGCTGCTACGCCGCCGGCGACGCCGCAAGGAACGCCGGAGAAGATGCCGAATCTGGAGTGCCGGATGTACGAGACGAGGTACCCGGAGGTGGACATGGCGGTGATGGTGCAGGTGAAGAACATCGCCGACATGGGCGCCTACGTCTCCCTCCTCGAGTACAACAACATCGAGGGCATGATCCTCTTCTCGGAGCTCTCCCGCCGCCGCATCCGCAGCGTCAGCAGCCTCATCAAGGTCGGCCGCCAGGAGCCGGTCATGGTCCTCCGGGTCGACAAGGACAAGGGCTACATCGACCTCAGCAAGCGCCGGGTCTCC
>JAVDBV010051911.1:0-12636 GCA_032619315.1 Piper longum
TTTCCTTTGTATAGCTGTTGTTTCCTGTTGTTTATTCAAAATATTTCATTACTGTATAGGTGTTCAATTTTTCCTAGTTTTCTGAAACTATGCTAGAAAATGATCACTTTTGGCTCTATGAATGCAAATGTTTTGATAGTGGAAACATTGTGTTGAATAACCAGACTGAAAATTGGTGTATTCTGTTGTGAATTTCACGTATGAATTATGATTGTAGATGCTGAGACAGTTACATACCCTAACCGCTACTTGATGATTTCTACTAGTGGAGGACTGAATCAACAGAGGACTGGGGTAATTTTTATTTACGATTGTGCTTGAAATCTGCATATCTAACTAAATGGCTCTCTTGCAAACTGAAATATATTCGTCTAATTATGTAGCTTTGGATTAAACTTGTCTTCTTTCCCAGAGGATGATGCTTCATTATTTATGGCTTACATTATCGATGATAATTAAACAACAAAAGATTGTTTTCTATTATCCATATTTAACTAACTCCTGATATATTGTTTTATTAGAAGTTACAGGTACATTTGTTGTATAGGACTCACATAAGTGTGTAATGGTTTGAAAGCTAAATAAATGAAGCAAATATATCTAATACTTGCAAATTAGAGATGATGCTATTATTTCAGGGGTGGATATACTGCACAATCTTTCTATAGTTATCCAAAATTTATTTATTTTTCCTTCCCAACTTATACTTGCATATTTACGGACTACTGCAGATAACTGATGGTCTTGTGGCAGCTCGGATTCTTAATGCTACACTTGTTGTTCCAAAACTGGATCAAAAATCTTTTTGGAAGGACACCAGGTATTTTTATTTGCCCTTGTATTAAGTCCTTATCAGATATATCAACACTAAAATATTTGATATTTTTTTGCAGTGATTTTCATGAAATCTTTGATGTTGATTGGTTCATATCATTTCTGTCAAACGACGTTAAAATTGTAAGGCAGCTCCCCAAAAAGGGAGGGAAAATAATTCGGATGCGTGTTCCTAGGAAATGCACACCAAAATGCTATCAAACTCGTGTCTTACCTGTTCTTATGAAAAAACATGTATGCGGCTCTTTCTTGATATTAGACTTATCTTATTTTTGATAATGGATATTTGATTTAAATATGCTTGCTTAACTGGCTTTTATTTACCATGGGAAACATTTCTTCTCATCTATCTTATTTGCCTTGGAGAAGAGTATGAAGAGTACATTTTCCTGCTAAACATTTGTCTCATTAAAAATAAGTGGACAGTAGCCCCCCTCGTTGACATCTAATGGATGATATAAGGGATTCTCCTTGCTTCCGAACTCAGAGGACCAGGCGATATCTACTTTTTATGTTCAGCCACGACCTTTGACATTGAATTTACATCTTAGCTTATTTTGTTATCTATATATATGTACTGGTGGAATTTCAGATGTGATTTCATGTGTGCATCGGTTATTGTTATGCAGGTTGTTCAACTGACCAAATTTGATTATAGACTTGCAAATAGACTGGATACAGAATTGCAGAAACTGAGATGCCGGGTTAATTATCATGCTTTGAAATTCACAGATCCTATCCTGAAAATGGGAAAAAAGTTGTCCGAAAGGATGAGAAAAAAGAGCAATCATTTCATTGCTCTTCACCTGAGGTAACATATATGGTCCATTCTTGTTGTTGTTTACGTCATTGATCTACCATCAATAGGACTACTATCGTGATCTGTTTCTAACACTTTATTTTGCATTCCTTATGAGTAGAATATTATCTGCAACAGGCTATTTTATCGTCCTTTAAATGTAATGATTTAGCGTTTCTTTTTTTCAACTTAATAGGGTTTTTGGTTGTGTTTTTGTACCATTATTTTTAGTTGAAAAAAAATAAAAATAAAAAGTGGTCACAAAGGTGTTTGGTAGAGCATGTGTTAAATAAAAAAACGTGAGAGATGTTATGAAGAAAACGTGGAGGCTGACCTTCTTCCTTCTTCCTCCATTTTCTTCTTCTTTCTTCCTCCTTTTTCTTCTTCCATCTTCTTTCTTTCTTCTTCTTCTTTCTTCCTTCCTCCTCCTTCTTTCTTCCTTCTTTCTTCTTCTTCTTCTTCTTCTTCGTCGTCATTTTGTCGTCATTGGCTCCTCTTCCGCCTCCTCCTCCTCCTCCTCCTCCTCCTCCTCTTCCTCTTCCTCTTCCTCCTCTTCCTCTTCCTCTTTCTCTTCCTCTTCCTCTTCCTCTTCCTCTTCCTCTTTCTCTTCCTCTTCCTCTTCCTCTTCCTCTTTCTTCCTTATTCTTCTTTCTACTTCTTCCTTATTCTTCTTTCTCCTTCTTCCTTTTTTTTCTTCGTCCTTCTTCTTCCTTCTTTCTCCCTTCCTCTTTCTTCCTTCTTCCTTCTTCCTTACTTCTTCCTTCTTCCTTCTTCCTTACTTCTTCCTTCTTCTTCCTCCTTCCTCTTTCTTCCTTCTTCTTCCTTCCTTCCTTCTTCTTTTTCTTCTTCCTACTTTTTCTTCTTCCTTCTTCTTCTTCTTTCTTCTTTCTTCTTTCTTCTTCTTTCTTCCTTCTTCTTCTTTCTTCCTTCTTCCTTCTTCTTCTTCTAATTTTCTTGAGATATCAAAGAAAAAAAATGTGCAACCAAACACCCTACAAAAACGTTAAATTTAAAAAGATAAAGATTTTGCATTAGTAATTGATTCACCTTTTTATGGCTGAACATCAAACTTCACTAATATTCAATAAATTAAAATCATTATTAAATTAATTCGTTTATGTATATATGAAGGCATGCAAGTTCCTTCTATTGTAGATATGGATATAAGTGTTATTTAACCTAGTATTTTTCATAGTTTCTAGTGATGTAGAAGGTGTTCTAGAATTTTTCTGTGGCTGCAAAATTAAGAATTCTTTGGAATATTTATTGATAATGTGTTATAGGTTTGAACCTGATATGCTTGCGTTCTCTGGATGCTATTATGGTGGTGGAGATAAGGAAAGAAAGGAATTGGGGGCAATACGTAGAAGATGGAAAACATTGCATGTACAACTTCGGAACTCAATTTCTTCAATTTTTTTTCCTTTTCTTTTCTTCTTTGAGGATTGAAAGTTTAGCTTTCAATTTAATTTCAAAAGAAGTTTGTGTTATATTTTTTAATTACTCATGTGCAGGTAAGCAATCCAGACAAGGAACGTAGGCATGGGAAATGTCCACTTACACCAGAGGAGGTTGGTCTTATGCTGAGAGCTTTGGGGTTTGGAAGTGATGTACATATTTATGTTGCATCTGGGGAAGTATATGGGGGAGACGAGACACTAGCGCCACTTAGAGAACTCTTTCCTAATTTTCACTCCAAAGAAACTTTGGCAAGCAAGGAGGAGTTGCAGCCATTTACCTCATTTTCTTCTCGGATGGCTGCTTTGGATTTCATTGTCTGCGATGAGAGTGATGTTTTTGTAACTAACAACAATGGTAACATGGCTAAAATATTAGCTGGCCGTAGGTATTCTTCTATCCTCGTTTATTTGATATAAAATTCGTTTCTAAGCCTCCTCTTTACTAGATACTGAATTTAATTATTCTAACTGTAATATTCGTTTCTAAGCCTCCTCTTTACTTGATACTGTATTTAATTATTCTAGCTGGCTGCAAAATGGAAGACATTACTGAACTCGGTAGTAATAATATGGCTTTTAGTCTCAGCAGTGATTATGGTTTTCAGTTAGTGATGAAGATTGTAAATTTTGGTTTATATGCGAAGTATCTTACAGCAACTCGACAATGACCTCAGCTAACTTTTTGTCTTGGACAACTATGATAACTTTTTTGTTTTCTTGGTCAGGGAAATATAAAATTTATTTTTTCATGATATAATTTCAATTTTTTAAATATCTGGGCAAAAGCATATTGATGATAAGTGAGTCACTTCTTTTGCATGTCACATTTGTTTCCAGGAGATATTTTGGTCATAAGAGGACAATCCGTCCCAATGCTAGGAAGTTGTACTCTATGTTTCTGAATCGGGCTAACATGACTTGGGAAGCATTTGCGTCTAAGGTCAGAACTAATCAGAGAGGTTTCATGGGAGAGCCAAAGGAAGTAAGGCCCGGAAGAGGTGAATTTCATGAGAACCCTTCAACTTGTATATGTGAAATTGAAAGAGGGGTTTCTGCTGGCTCAAATCTCAAGCACGAGAAGATTGATGTGAACAACGAGGAAGACACGGTAGATGATCTTCTTGATGAAGAGCCAGACTGGTCTGAACCTGACTATCCTGACAATCAATTGTTTGGTCAAGGAAATTTGTCAAATGAAACTGAATCAGACTACGAACCGTTCTCAAATTCTCAGGAAATTGAACTGGACGAGATGCTATCGGACTAGGTAAGGTGTCTTGCTGAAATGAGAATTATGTGTTGTATTATCATTCTTTGATATTGTTTTTTTTTCACTTTAATTTTAATCCCTTGTCATTGCTCAAATTTGGTGCATAAAATTTTGACAGAGACTAGAGATTATCTTGTGTAAATATGGGAATTATTCAATGATGATCCATGAATGAAGAATTGTAAATTATCGGGTATCACTGCTCTCAATTTTCATCAGTGATGCTTGTTGAAAAAATTAATGTCGTTAGTGAGATTTGCTTGGAAGTCCGCAGATGGATTGCCGTCTAATAACTAGGGATAACTGTTGACAATACCATATAACGGGTGGGTATGATCATACAAGAATTATCTTTACATTTCCAAAAATAATTCTTGTACATTTTGCTTGTAAAAAAAAGCTAAGTCATTACTAGTTCCCTTTTTCTTATAAAAAAATAGGGAGTAATATGATATATGAAACTTAAAAGGAATGTCAACCTTGCTCGTTGTTCTTCGTGCCACGTGCCAAGTATGGAGTTCTTTAAGAGTCACTAAAATCACTCATTCATGATCACTAACTTATAAGAATCAGATCACAATCCAAATTAAACTTGTAATTTGTGAGTAATTCAACTACTCAACAGCTGTGTGTGATGATTAATTGATTATTTTTCATGTATAATAAGTTGAATTTTATTCCCAACGAATCCATCCTCCGTAACGTGGATAACAGGGTAAGCGAAAATATTTGCATTTTAATCACAAATATTAGGAGTTGTGCTGTTTAATGGTGTATGGATAATGTGACTTTTTTCTTTTTAGGACAATTATATATATTTTTTAGAACAATCCCCCTAGATTAAAATGGAAAATTAATAAATGTATTTTATTAATATTTTAAAAAATATTACTCCCTGGACCCACTAGTGGGGCAGAAGTCCGGGCCCGCGGAGTGCGAGGCGAGGTGGAGCACGGCTAAGTGGTCGAGCTGCGTCCACGCGGCATCCCCCTATCGGCTCCTCATCCCTTAATTCCCGCTCTCCGCCCCTCTCGAACCCCCATCGGCAAATAAATAAATAAATAAAACCCGATTTTTCCGCCGGCGGCGAAGATGGCGACGAGGTGCACCGTCCTCCGGCCCCCGGTCTCGCCGCCTCCGCCGCGCGGCCTAGCCCGGCCGCCGAAGCCGTCCCTCTCCTGGTCCCGCTCGCTGTCGCCTGCCGCCGCCTGCCGCCGCCTCCTCTCCTCCGACGCCGCCGGCCCCGCCGCCCCCCGTGGTACGTCGAAGCCCCGATTCCCGTTCACTTTTGTTTTCGTTTTTGGTTGCGTTTGGACATGTATGCCATCAAATTGGAGCAAATGTTTGCTGTTTTTAAACTAAATTTGGAGGCTAATTTTGATGTCGCGGTGTATATGACGATGTGACAAGCCCATGGCATGGGGCATGGGTTTGTGATATTCCTGGACTTAGTCCCACCTCGGATTTGGGGTCGGGTGGTGTCTAGTCATTTTGGTATGCATCCAAGGCCCATAACAATCAGCAATTTTCTTGGAATCTGGAAATGATTGGAAATCTGCAATGTAGTTTTTACGCATTTATGAGGCCCGATCCCAGTTTTGTTGATTTTGTTGCGTTTAGGCACCTTACGATGAGATCAAATTTGAGGGAGTTTTTGCCGTTTGAAATGTGTTGATTTGCTTGATTGCAAATGAATTTGGTGGCTATTCTGATGTGGTGGTGTATACGATTATTGGAAAATTTTTTGGTGATCTGGTTTAGTATGTGGGATGAGCAAATTTCTCGGAATCTGGAAATGATTGGAAATCTACTATGTAGTAGTGTTCAAGGATTTAGGAGATCCATTTCTAGTTTTGTTGATTTTATTTTGTTCAGGCATTTATGCGATCAAATTTGAAGAAATTTTTTCTGTTTGAAGTGTGTTGATTGTTTGTTTGAAATGAATTTTGGAGGTTATTTTTCAATGTGGTGGTGTAGATGATATTAGCAAAATTTATTTGTTATTTTGGTGTTGTAATGTGTCTGAATATGGAAACTATGAATCTGGAAATGATTGGATATCTACAGTGTGGTGTTGAAGCTTATTTGTTACCAGATAATGAGACCATTTATTGCATGCTGTTTTTGGTTATTTTGTTGTTTGGTGTATGGCGTATTCGTTTAATTTTGAAGTGGTGTTTTGTATGATAATCAGCAAGTTGTGATACATTGTATTTTGGTGATTGTTTTTTTTTTGTTTTTTGTTTCAGGTTGTACTCCAGTAAAACATGTGATATCATGCACTGCTGAAACAACAGTTGTGAATCTTGCCCCAGGAACCCCTGTGAGGCCAACAAGCATTTTAGTGGTGGGAGCCACTGGTACATTGGGACGACAGATTGTTAGAAAGGCCCTTGATGAAGGCTATGATGTTAGATGTCTTGTTAGACCAAGGCCTGCTCCTGCTGACTTCCTTCGAGATTGGGGTGCAAGCGTCGTGAATGTGAGCTCCACATTTGAGGATGACTTCTATTTTGTTTTTGTAATGTCTAAATGGTGATTAATGATTCCTCTTTTTTTTAGTTATTTCCTAGGCTCTTGGGAATGTTACAATCTCAGGAATTTGCTTAATAGTTTTTTTAAATTATTATCTTGAATGTAATTTTATAAAGAATAATTTACAAAAGGTCAGCAATTGCTGCAAATAGTGAGTCAGAGTTGTATCTTAACCTGTGGATGGTTGGTAGGCGTTAGTGCCAAATTTTTTCTTCAGAAGTCCATTGAAATTCTGTAAATTTCAACAGGCTGATCTTGGCAAGCCAGAGACAATACCTGCGACCCTCGTCGGAATCCACACTGTAATTGACTGTGCCACTGGGAGGCCTGAAGAGCCAATTAAGAAGGTATAAAATTTGTGTCAATAATGGAACAAAAGAACGTATTGACCTTCTACATGCTGATGGTTTAATCAGGGCCTTTTCTTTATTTCCAAATTATTTGTATATACTTTGTTTTTTATTTTGTTTTTTTGGCGTAAGGTGTGACTTCAATTTTTTTTTTCTTTCATCACAGTCAGTTCTTTTGATCTCTGTTTATTTTTAGGTAGACTGGGAAGGAAAAGTTGCTCTAATACAATGTGCAAAAGCTATGGGAATCCAGAAGTATGTCTTCTACTCCATTCACAATTGCGACAAACATCCAGAAGTTCCACTAATGGAAATCAAGTATTGCACAGAGACGTTTCTTCAAGACTCGGGTCTGAATTTCCTTACCATCCGCCTATGTGGGTTCATGCAGGTATATTAGAAAATTGGCACGTTGAATATTCTAATATTTTCTGAAACTTTCTATTCAGTGGTGTAGTTTTAAATATTGGAGACCATCAAATACCTGTTTGGGGTTGGGTTGTTACCTTTAGTGCAACCTTTTGCCTAAAAAGTTGTGTGGAAAAGAGTAAAAGACTGACTAGAGGAGGTGTATATTGTGAAATTGCTTGAACGGTTTTTGGAATGATTATTGAAGGCTTGGGGTATGGACTAATAATAGTTTTTAGGCTGCCTTTACTTTTTCCTTGTTCGGCTAATTTTTATTGCTTATTTCTTATATTGAATCCATTTTTTTTATGTTCCTCAACTGTATAAATGTACTATAAAAATAGCTAGATGGTTATCTATTTTTTGAAGTTCATACTATGTACCACACAAATTTAGATGCAATCATGCAAGGTATTATAGGTCAATAATACCTTGTAGGTATTAGAGGTTGAAATATAATATGTAATAGTTTTTATATTTTTTGAACTATTGATGTTAAAGTTTGGACCTTGTAGGGATTAATTGGACAATATGCAGTACCAATACTGGAAGAGAAGTCTGTTTGGGGAACTGATGCTCCAACACGGATAGCTTACATGGATACACAGGTTTTCTTGTCACTTTCTTCATATTCTGTTTTGGTTCATTGGCTATGATCTTTTATCCAATTTATGACGTGGTTTTTGCAAAATTACAGGATATAGCTCGGTTAACCTTCACAGCATTGAGGAATGAAAAACTAAACAACAAACTTTTGACTTTTGCTGGACCTCGTGCTTGGACAACACAAGAGGTATTAATTGATCTTTTTGTTGCAGTCAGCTCGACACTAAAGAAGCTTGGCACTAATAAGATGATGGGAAGTGTATACAAGAGTTTATCATTTGATGTTGGTGGCTGAAATTGAATGGTATTTCATGATTAAAAACCTAAATATCTAGATAGCTTTGCTGGGATCGTCCTACTATCAAACAACTCCAATGATCTACAATTTTTCTATAATTTAGTCCACTCTTAGGAGACTATTTCTGGAAAGCTATTACTTAAAATACCAACACTATCTGTAGGTGGTAACCTTGTGCGAGAGATTGGCTGGACAAGATGCAAATGTAACCACTGTCCCAGTATCAGTCTTGAAGTTCACTCGCCAACTAACTCGGTTTTTCCAGTGGACAAACGATGTTGCAGATAGGCTGGCTTTTTCAGAGGTCATCTGCTCTGAACTTCACCCTTCTGCCTCCCTCTCCCCCATTCAATCACTCATTGAATCTCTTTGAAGTAATACCGTGTTGTGGAATTACCAGGTCTTATCCAGCAATACAGTTTTCTCTGCACCAATGACTGAAACATATAACCTCCTCGGAGTGGAAGCAAAGGATATTGTGACGTTAGAGAAATATTTGCAAGATTACTTCACAAATATATTGAAGAAACTTAAAGACCTCAAGGCTCAGTCCAAGCAAACTGATATTTACTTTTGAAGATTTGCTATACATTTGTATGCTTATGTTATGTAAAAGTTGTATCATTCTTTTACGAATGTTTCATTGCGAAAAGATGGTGTGGACGTTTGTCCTCCATTCTTCTGTAAATTGTCATACAACAAATATTCTACTTGAGATCATTTTTCTCATGTATAAATTGTGGCTTTTCACTAATGACATGCCAAGAATGATGCTTAACAAAGAAACTATTGATGAAAGTGATGATGGAGGCTGTGCTCTTAAATTTGTTTAATGTATCGTTATAGGGTATTTGTTCGAATTAAAGATCTTGAATCTTGTATTATATCTGGAAGGGCGTACTATTGCATGAAGTGATTCATTCAATCACCCCCCCCCCCCCCACAATTCCCCCAAGCTAAATCAGCACTCATCTAATTAAACCGCCGATTTTCTTTTAGGTTCAATCCGTACATATAATTTTTTTTTCTTTCGTCGCATATTTGAAGGATGGTGTTCAAAGCATGAATCTTAAATCGGGATTCATGTAATTATAAATAATTAAATTTTGAATGGCTGAATATCCTTCCCCAACAACCTCCTTTATCAGGACATGATCATCTTTTATCGGGTCTTGGGACAGGCAACATATAAGGCTTAATTAACTAATCAAATACTAGCCACCGTCTAGTTAGCATGGTTAAATCCATGCAATAAAATCTACTAATTTTTTATATGAAGGTTCTTAAGCATTAGCTAGTTGATCTATAATTATGCATATCTTGATAATACTTTGCCTATTTCAAACTTAACCTAAATAAAAAGGTTTTATGGGTAGTGCCAATGTGAAGCACTAATTTTGTAAATTAAAATCTAATCGAACCTGACCTAGTGGCATCTGTCCTAATTAGACAATTGTTGAAAGGTGCCACCACATTGCTTCTATCTAACATTCTGATGGCGGAAGAGCCATCCTAATCAATTACCTAATCGAAGATTAACCACCGATTAATTAGTCAAAAATATAAAACACCAGGTCCAAGCAAGTCTGCCCAACCGTTGGAATTCCCCTCCTAGTCTTTGGTCGCACCTGATGTGTCATGTAACTGCTTTCTTCGGTTTCCATGAAGCACAAGCCCTTCTTGTTGCCACCTAGCAAAAGCCATACCTCCCTTTTTTTTCCGATCCATAACTTCTCTAATCAATCAATGGTTGGCTGCATGCGTTGACAAGTTTTTGCATCCCCTTCTTGCACATATATTTCGATCGGTCTATGCCAATCTTCTTTTCTTTCTGGGTTTTGCAAGATCATTCTTCTAAGGTTTGGTTGGTTCGTTGGTTGATAATGGTGATCAGTTCGGAGGGGGTGAGAGGAGTCATGGCCGTGGTTGCAGTTTCGGGCAGCGTCGTCTTCGTTGCCATGCACATGCACAAGCGTCTCCTTTCTCAGTTCATGAAGAAAATTGAGTCTGAGCTCTGTACGTATTAAATATTTTTTATTTTTTATTTATTTTAATGATCTTAGGAATTAGAACTTAGAAGTATTTGATTGTTTAAAGCATTTTTTTTTTGAAAAATTGTTGTGAAAAAGAATTTTTTGAAATAATATATATCCTGAATTAGAGAAAAATCCAACTAGAAAGCATGAACATGTTGGCCATGGAATGCTTTGGCAGGATGGTATTTTAGTTTATGTGTGTAAGTTTGGAATTTGTAGGCAGAGAAGATAGGTTGGCAAAGAAGAGGGTGAGGTTTGCCCAAGATGTGATTGAACCATCTTCTAGCAACAAGGAGTATAGAAATCGCCAATTGAGATGGTTCCCAGGAAAGCGAAACAGATCAAATGCTATGTTGTAGTTAATCAGTAATTTAGCAGACTTGCTTTGTAGGAATATGTTCTCTTATTTTATTTAATTTTTCTGTAAGAAAAAATTAATGAATTTCAGGTATGTATACATTTATGATGGGGAACTGGATATTGAATTTGTAAGATTAGGATAGTCTTGCATTTTGGGTGTATGATTATAGTTTCTGGATATTATCTTATGTATTTGACATTCTGAATTCTTGTTCTTCTTTTAATACTTTATCTTGAGATCTCGAACCATTCTTCTTTTCACCGATCCACAAGGCTCTCGAATTATTGTTCTTTTCATACATAAACATTCCAACATAATTGCACAAAGTTTTGGTGGCTCAGGCAGAAATCTTCATTGAGAAAAGAAACTCTGGTATGAACATTGATTGGAACAACCAGCTAAAATTTGAACAGTGATTGGTTTTTGAATTATCCTGTGCATTGACATTCACATAACTACAAAATTCAGTTGGATCTTCAATCCAACATTGAGTTTTATCTACAAAAACTAAACACTAGAGCATACTTTTCACCAATTAGTGAAGATGTTAAGTAGTTGAACTCTGTTTTGTATGAGACTGCGCAGTAGTGACTCCAATCCTCCTTGCAATTTCTCAATGCACTCTTCCATGGCCTTCAATTTCATCTGGGCATCTTCAGATTCCTGTTCTTGATGCTTGAGTAGACCAATAACTGCTTGATCAGAACTCTCCACCTCAGTCATCTCAAGCTCGTCTTCATGGTTCTTAGTAACTCCAAGTACAAATTTAGAAACCAGTGACCACTTGCTTGCCTTTGTATGAGATCGTGCTGCTACCATCCATGACAAGAAGGATTTGAAGATGGTTGTGTTCGTGTCTCTGACTTCTCTTAGCACTGTAACCAACATGAACATATGTTGATTCTCATGCACAGCAGAAGACACAGCTTCAAGGTTCTTCCCTATAAGCTTCAAGCTTTCAATGCAGTGTTTGGCTGCCTTCTTCACCTTCTTCCTGGAACAAATGTAGGTTTCAATCTTGGATTTCGTCTCCGAGTTCGCAACCTTTCGAGTGCGGAGAGTTGATTGAATTGCTTTAGCAGATTCCTTCATGTGTTGCAAGATGTCCCTAGTAGTTGCGCACAGATCCACCAATCTGGCCGAGGAATCCATTACCTCATCCATCCATTTCTTCTCAAGATGATGATGCCCAAGTGCTTGTTGTCCTAAAGGTAGTTCTAGCACTTCTTTGACACAATCATAGACTTTGCACAAGCCAAATAAGCCAGAGCAAATTATCTCTGCTTTTGGTCTAATTGTACCTGTCTGCAACTGCCTGAGCTTTCCCATCTCTTCTTCAACTGAGGTAAAGATGGGGTGAGAGCTAGTTGGTAAACTGATTGATCTGGCATGGGAAAGAAGAACCTCCATTTGCAGTTTGTAAGAGGAACAAACTTGGGGATGCTGTGAAATTGGTAATGGTTAAGAGGCCATACAGGCTATGTTATATATCAACATAAATACCATTATAGCTGTTAGACAGACAAGAAGAATCTCTTCCTTGTTATGTTTGTAATGATCAAGGAGCTTGACAGGTCTTTTGTACCAAATTATTAACATTGAGCAGGTTGATCTAGCTGGTGCCTGCTCATATACATACATATATATATATATATATATATGTATGTATATGAGCAGGC
>JAVDBV010051912.1:0-10994 GCA_032619315.1 Piper longum
TAAGTTTCACTCATCATCAAAATAATGTTCAGAGAATGCAGCATATGATTTCACAACTTACACTCCAAGAAAAGAGGGGATTATGGGTAAGTTTCACTCATCATCAAAATAATGTTCAGAGAATGCAGCATATGATTTCACAACTTACACTCCAAGAAAAGAGGGGATTATGGGTAAGTTTCACTCATCATCAAAATAATGTTCAGAGAATGCAGCATATGATTTCACAACTTACACTCCAAGAAAAGAGGGGATTATGGGTAAGTTTCACTCATCATCAAAATAATGTTCAGAGAATGCAGCATATGATTTCACAACTTACACTCCAAGAAAAGAGGGGATTATGGGTAAGTTTCACTCATCATCAAAATAATGTTCAGAGAATGCAGCATATGATTTCACAACTTACACTCCAAGAAAAGAGGGGATTATGGGTAAGTTTCACTCATCATCAAAATAATGTTCAGAGAATGCAGCATATGATTTCACAACTTACACTCCAAGAAAAGAGGGGATTATGGGTAAGTTTCACTCATCATCAAAATAATGTTCAGAGAATGCAGCATATGATTTCACAACTTACACTCCAAGAAAAGAGGGGATTATGGGTAAGTTTCACTCATCATCAAAATAATGTTCAGAGAATGCAGCATATGACGCTCTTGCTTAATGTCAAGTTGAATGGGTGTTTTTGAATGTGACCAAAATATTCTTTAGGTGGCTCTTATAAAAATTATTTGCCACTGTCAATGTGTAGTTATTTTTACAGCGGACTCTTTATTGATAATTTTACTTACATGTTTGTCCAGTCTGATCCATTTTTGTACATTTGCTTTACATTTCTGAGCAATTATGAGTTTCCTTGTCTAATATTGGATTTTTACTGACAGTTGTAGCCTTAGTTTGACAAAATCCTTTGAAAGAGCAGCTGCTAATAAGGCACGCTCCATAATCATATTGCCTGCAAAAGGTGACAGGTACATCTCTGATCAATGAGAACTGCTTGTTAAGCTTTATTTGCCCTTACTATCTTATATCTTAAAGTGGCTAAAAAATACAGAGAGAGAAAACAAAAAGGATTTAGCTGATTCTCAGACTTCCAAAGCTTTTGTGTCACAGTGTTATTTACTTGCTGGTTGTGTGATTTGAGCACAATCAAAGACCAGATCCTCAGATTCCTGTTAGATCTGCTATATCATTATTCTCTCTTCTTCTTGACATATGAGGGGAAATAACTTGTGTTTTGGCCATAGGGGGTAAAACTGATGATTGTTTTGTTACTTTTGGTTCATGTTAAGGTTTATCTTGAAGTCCTTATCATTCTGATGAATACATTGACTTTTAGGTCTGAAAATAATGCTCTTTGGTGTATGGCTTTTGTGGATGATGTTGTGTCTGTAGATACTATGGAGGTGTTGAGACTTGAGAGTAAGTCACTTGAAATGAAGCTCTCAAATTAAAAGATTTTAAAGTTAAAAAGACTAAAATGAAGCATATGAAATGTACTTTTGGTGGAGATACTAGGAAGGATTGAGTCTTTTAGAAAGTATGTAGTGTAGAGATTTGATTTGCAAATCTATATTTTACAAAAGAGGACAGATAAATGCTAGAAAGGAAGATGGACTGAGGACATTCGAGAATATGGCATTTAGGATTTAAGTTTTGACACGGCCTGCGGAGTGCTAGAATAAGGTCCATGTCCCTAACCCCAATTATTTGGAGATTGGTGAAGAAGATGATGGCACTTCCGAATTTGGGATGCCAATTATATTATGTCACACTTTGCAGGGTACAAGTTTAACTATCCTAACATGACCAGGGAAGAAAATTCTTCTCCCTGAAATATATCGTGTCACAATCTGAATACTTCAGATTTCAGAAAGAAATTGTTTTGTTATATTATCCAATAATTGAATTTTTTTATATTTCTTGTATTTTCAGCCAAATGTATGAGTTTGTGTATCAGTCATTTTATTTTTTGGTATTTGCTAGGTATGAAGTTGATACAAATGCATTCCTTTCTACTTTAGCTCTTCAACCTTTGCCACAAATGGAATCTGTTCCAGCAATTGTGGAGGTATTTATGCAACTCATTTTTCTGTTCAAGATACTGGACAAGTTGGCATATTGAGAGCAAAGACGGCAGCTGGACATAAGAATATGAAAAACAATAAAGGAAATGAATGGAGAATAAACGAATGTAGCCTTTGTTTGTTGCACGTAGATTTTTATTTTATTGAATTGCCTATGGGATATCTGTGGTTGGTAATACAGTATAACAACCTGTCTTTACATACTTTAGGCTCCTCCTCATTACACATTTGCATACATGCATTTTGTGGATAGATTGTATTTCCCAATGACTAGTTGTTTTCTTTGTGTATCACCCTGCCAAATTTCTTTGTTTATTTAGCACTGCTAGTTGTTCATTTGAGCTAGTTACATATCATTTGTGTAAAATTACTGACATACTTTCTTGTGATTTACCATTCTTTTGATTTATTCTTTGTAGGTTTCTGACTCCAGTACGTATAAGCTTCTAAAATCTATCTCAGGCTTAAGAGTGGAACCTGTTGAAAATGTTGCTTCAAAATTATTTGTTCAGTGTTCAAGGCAGAAGGGGCTTATTAAAATCTACAGGCATTTGCTTAATTATCAAAGTATTATTCTATTCTTTGACATGGAGCGTGATAATGGAACATTTTTTTGGCTTGTTCTAAACGATTGCATAACATAATAAATTGATTTCTCGTTTAATTTAGTTTACATTTGGCTTTACTGGCTGGAACAACATCCTTTTCTTTTACTTACAGCTGGCTTTCATGTGTCATTCTTTCTATATTTTCTTCACATATATTGCAAAAATATGAATTGAGCCAATAATGATGCATGATCTCTGTCAAAAAACAAAGCTACTTTCTTATCTGTCAAGTCTTTAAGATGTTCCATTTTTTTTCTTTACACTGTTAATAAGAAAGAATAGTGAGAGTTGACCTCCCATTAATAGACCTAGTGGGAAACATGTATCGCTTGGCATAATAATTTTGCCGTGTTAATACATGTGGCTGAATCATTAACTTGTTATTGCAGTTAGTGATGAGTGATTATGGGCGAGTACACAGCCATGACTGCGGCAGACTTATAATTAATAATATTGAGATTTGTAGATTTCATGACTTGTGCATCAATATTACTGAAAAAGACAAAATAAATACTATTTCATTAGTTTGTACAATTTCTGTCAGATTTTTTTTTATTTCCTCTAAATTTTGTTAAATGTTCCTTAGTTAGCAATTACAATGCCTTCCCAGTAGTTTTTTTTATTTATTTGCTTTTTGCAGAGGATGTATTCAATCTATGTGAATTTCCTGATCTGGAAGGATACACCTATAAGGACATTAGACGTGGACTTCAAGAGGTAAAATTTAAAATTACTCTCAGCCACTGCTTCTCATATATTTTGCCATTCTCAAAGAAACTTGCAATGCTATTCAATGCACTTTCTGTATAGGTTGTAGTTTGCGGGATTTACAGGTCAGGCAGTGTAGTTTTCCATCCAGATGATAATGAGGTTCTCAAGCAGAGTGACAAGGTGAATGGCAGAAAGTTTTACTTTTATATTAGGTTGATGCAAATATTGGTATGCAAGTACATGTTTAGGCATATCAATCTTTTTTTATCAAGAATGCTCATTTGCACTGTTTAGATATCTTTTACAGTACATTCATTTTTTTAAAAAATTATGCTCAAATGATACTGAGGGAACCTTCCTTGTGTAGGTGCTATTTATTGGACCAGTTCAGGGGAAAAGTCGACCAAAATTTTGCTTACATAGCGCAGAAGATGAGAATGAGTCTCCCTATGGGAGTCAACTCCAGGAAGGCAATGTGACAACCAGTAACCAGATTTCTGATTTGACGAAGGATCGATACAGAAATATTGTGAAGCGAACTTTAAGATTAGGTTCTAAGGTATTGTATCTTTTTTTCCAAAGCACATAGGTTGTTGATATTGGAGGAGGGATGAATCTCAAATCTCAATATAGGCTTCTGACTGGGCTTATGGCCCGAGAGAATGTATTCTGATGCTCGGCTGGCGTCCTAATGTAAAGGATATGATTCGTGAATATGATGCTTACCTTGGCCCTGGAAGCAGGCTGGTATTGTATACCTGCATCCTACCTTGTTTGTTGTCAATGGTTAAGCCAACACATATAAATATTAATGTGCCACAGAAGTTTGGTTTCATAGTATATGTTTTGTAATCTATAACCACTATGTGCAGGAAATACTATCTCTTGTTTCTGCAAAAGAAAGAACTAATTGCCAAGTTGGTCTAGATCAAATAAAAAATGTTCAAGTTTCCCACAGGGTACATCCCGCCTTCTCCATGCCTCAAATTTATCTGTTGTTAAGTAAAAACTGTTAAATGTGTGTGTATATCTATCAACTCGTGTTTTGTTCTACATTATGTAGGAGGGAAATCCAATGAATTATGACATACTAAAAGAAACCATTCTGGATATTCAAAGCTCTCTCAAGGGAGCGGAGCATATTCACTTCTCAATTGTTGTAATATCAGACAGAGAATGGCTTGCTGGAGGTGGTCTTCTTTTTCTGTTATAATTATTTCTGTTTCGGATGGTGGAAACTTCTGATGAAAGAATGTTAAAGCAACATTTTCCTGTCTCATCTTCAGAGCCATCTAAAGCTGATAAGCAATCAGCATATTCAATTTTGCTAGCTGAAAGTATCTGCAACCAAAATGGTATTAAAGTGAGTGCATTTCCCATTTGGTCTCTTTCAAAATGATTTGGTGGGCACATCTGCACATTGTTTAAGTGACTTTTTATATTTTTTTCGAAGTAAATATAAAAAACTACTTTTTAATACATTAAGGTAATTTGGTAAGTAGTTGATCTGGTATGATCTGCAAGTTCCAAGGAGAGGTTGAAGATGTATTCATTATTGTAGTTGGAGCTGCTTTAGAATTGAATGATTCTCACCAAAAATTTTCTACTGCTTTAGTCAAAACTTGCAAATATTGAGTTCAGAGATAAGTCTCCTAGTCATCTGCTTATTGAGCATACTTTGTTCCTGTAATTTGAAATCTCTAAGTTGATTGTATATAATGTTTATGAGTTGACATGCTATTTTATCTTTTTGAGTGTTTTTGAGGTATGATATCTATTGCAGGTGGAAAACCTAGTTACGGAAATGGTGGACACAAAGTTAGGGAAACAAGTAATATATTGTTTTTTGGCACAGTGTCAACTTAAAAAATAAGACATTCTGGAATTTTTGTTTGCACAATCCAAGTATGCACCTTTTGAGGTGAAAGACTAAGTGATCTTTACTTGCAGATTTCTTCGATAAGGCCGTCAGTGACATATGTCGGTGCTGAAGAAATTATGAGCCTTGTGACAGCTCAAGGTTTGATGTATTTCTATTCTATACTTTCTCTTCCAGTAGCGCCCTCGCCCTTGTTCGACTACCAGTTTTTTTGTGCAATGTTAATTTGTCAATATAACAGTTGCTGAAAATGGTGAGCTGAATGTAGTCTGGAAAGATATACTGGATGCAGAAGGAGATGAAATATACATTAAGGTGAAAGTCTTATCTCCACCAAAAGCATGATCTTGCAATTATGATATTATCCTGTAGTGTTTTAAGCATCATTACCTTTTTTTTTTTTGTTTTTTTTGTGGACAGGATATTGGTTTATACATGAAAGAAGGTGAGAATCCATCATTCTTTGAGTTATCCGAAAGAGCGCACTTGCGTCGGGAAATTGCCATTGGCTTTGTAAAGAACAATAGGAAGGTATTATCTATAATCAGCAAAAAATGTCTTTCTATGACGATCATTTCAGGCTAAAATTCTTGCTATGCTTTTCGTATCTACCAGGTTTTAAATCCAAAGCGAAAAGATGAACTGCTATCGCTTTCTATGTCAGACAAACTTATAGTCATCTCTGAGCTCGAGGGAGACCAACCATCTACTGTCTAAATCATCTTTGAATTAGCCGGCTCCTCGCATGGCTCTGGTGAATGTTTTGATGACAAGATCGAGGACGACGTTCAGATCGTACAGCTGATCTACCATTGCCATGATTCTATTCATAATCCTGAGAACAGAATGAATGGATTGAACCCAAAAAAAATTGGCGTCCGGCAAGGGCTTAATTCAATTGCATTTTCAATGGGAAGGCAAGAATATGTTGTTCATATTTCACGACAGTTGTAAGGAAATTGCTTCATGATTAAACTGCTATAAAACTAGAAGTCTACTAACTGCTTAAGCTTATCCATCATCCATTGATTCTTAATCAGCTAAAAGATATAAAAACTAACTAATGTTCAAATACCTAAACTGTATCCAGAGTTGCTCAATACAAGGGTGCTCAGTACAACATTCTAGCGGAGCAAACTGTAAAACAGGCTCATCTTTACACGGACAAGATGCAAAATATGTACAACACAAGTTCTACACATTACAACAGATGAAAATGCAACCAATATTTTGAACTACTGAACATGGGGGAGATGTATCGATCAAGCAGCATCATCACCTCCTAGTGATGGAGGGGGTCTTGTAGAACGCCGGAACCACGTATTGAAAGCAGAAACCAAGTGCGGGCAGTCCTCTACATTGCGAGTCGCAAAGCTAAGGCAATGGTGGAGCAGAGTCTCCGCATCAGACATGGGCAATGTTGATATGATTCTAAGGAATGTTTCCTCCAGCTCTTGATAGAGCTGGCGTTGGCCACAGGGCATGGGGGAGGTGTTCTTCTCCCGGCAAACAATAAGCAGAGGCAGCCACACGCTCACTAGTTTCAATCTAACCTGCAGCAGCAACACAACAAAGCTGCTTGAGAATCAGAGTACGTTGAAATAAAAAAGACTACAGAGGTGCAATGCTTTAATTAACTTCTATGAACAGCAGGAAGTGAACATAGAAGCTATTACCAGCATCCAGACAGAAACTCAAGCAAACATAGACAAAATAGCAAATACTTCATAAATCAGCATAACAATAATTGTTTTAGAGATTCTTTCGTCTATTCATTTTTCTTTATGACCCAAGTGCCTCAACTCAGTTTACAGGCTAGTGGAGTTGAGTGTGGAGTCACACCCCTAACCTCCAGCAACTTGGGTATCCATTAGCCGCCAAGTTTTTAGAGGCTTGCAGATAGTACAGTCAAATTACAGTAACAAACAGATAATATTAGAGCTCACTAGTAGTTCCAAAGAAATATGCTTTGTTCATTAACAGCAGACAGTAACAAAGCTCCATTACGAGAAATTGCCTAATATTACTAATAGTAAAAGAAAGACTCCCAACTAAAACCCACAAACAACCTGCTACAATACACTAAAATAAGACTACTATTTACAATAACATTTGTACCAAAAATAGGAGTTGACAATAAATAAGCTTTAAATATCTTCATTAATTGAAGAAGGGTAAAGACTCTCTTGATCTTTAGGAGGTACAATAGCTGCTCTTAGAAATTAAGCCCAAGCAGACAACTTCAACATTACTTGGAAAAAAAACTTCAACATTCAACAATACAATTGAAAATGAACATAAAAGTTTCAGTGGAGATTTTCTAAATAACTTCAAATGTGCACCAAGCCCCAATAGCAAATCAGCAATTACTTAACTTTCAATCATTTGGTTTTTATTGCATTAATTAACGTTTGCAATGTGAACAATCAGATAAATAAGCAAACAATGTTTACCACCAACTGCTAAGCATCATATATATCATCCTAAGACCAGGGACTATCATAACCATGCATCTGCAAAGATGCGAAGCACATAACACAAAAATCTCTATATTAGACACTAGCAGGCATCTGTTACAAATAACTTTAAACATTATATATTATTGCACATCCTAGCAATTAAAGGAAAACAGAAATTAACGCTATTTTAGTAGTCTTAAACCAAGATGCCCATAGATGCCTCCACATTTTCTTTGATTGATACCTCTAACTGAGCACTAGGTTATAGTAATGCACCTTCAATGATTACCTAGTTATAGTATGGTGTAACAGCATTTTCTCTATTGCACAGGCTAATGTTATGGTATCTCTCAGAAAAAATTTGAAATAAATAATTTGAGCAGACTAATAAGAAGTGAACAAAGAGGAAAAAGGGAACCCATGCGATAAGGGTAAAGATATTTTTTTATCTGTGATATTGAACAATGGAAGCTAACGCCAGAGAAAGAACTATTTATTGTGAGAGAATGAAAGTTTGCAGGTTCCATGCAATAAAGATCTCTTTGTCCCAACAGATATCACCATCACTATCTATTTAGCCCCAACAGATAGACAATACACTTTGCACAAGTATAGTAAGAAAGAGACTTCAAGCAAAAAGCACATTTAGACAAACGCACAAGACAAAGTTGGTCACTAAAGCAAAGCTACAAACAATGCATGATAATGATGCCTACTAATGTAATTTATCCAAGACACAAAATAAGCACAAATGTTAAATTTGGCATCAATTATCCAGAAACAGTTGATGATAACAAGGTTGCCGTTCCACTCTATGCAGGTGGTGATATTAACTAAGCAAATTTCTACAGCAGGGAATCAACATAACAAGGAAAAATCATGGACTTTGGTATATATAATCTTATGACAAGGAAAATTCATAATCTTATGAAGTATTACACCAAACTATGTAAATGGCAATGAAACAAAATAAAACAGCAAATTTCTACACCAAGGATTCAACAACAGATCAATAGAAACAACAAAAAAAAAAAAAAATCATGCAATGTGATGTCTATTGGGTAAAATCATAAATGGCAGCAAAAAGAATAAACTTCCAATAGCTAGAATGTTATAAACTATCAAAAAACCTGAAGAAACCAATCATGAACACATTCGACGCAAGTGATGTTAACAATTAAGTAAATTTTCATTCCCCAGAAAATCAACATTACATGCAATTTCATATAAATTAAGTAAAAATCAAAACATGAAAGCAAAAAATGATATATCCTATCAAGAAACCAAATCGTAAACACATTGCCACCCCCCAACCTGTGAAAATGATGATGAATAGAAAAAAGGCAAATTTCTACACCACAGACTACATAATCAACATAACAAGTAAAAAACAGAAAACAAAAATCCCCTTCCCCACGCGTGTCCTGTCCCCTTTTCCATGAAAACTGTTGTGATCAGATTATCCATCTATGCGCATGTGAGTGGAAGAAGCTGCTGGGTTTTACCCATATGATAGCAACTATAGGCTTGATCTGATCATTAAAGAGGAAATTAAACAAAAGATCCAAAAAAATTGTGTACTTGACTAATCATTGTGAACATCCCTAGCAAAGAGTAACATGAAAGTAAAAGATGGTATATCCTATCAAGACATCAAATCTTCAACACATTTCCACTACCAACCAATCAACCAATATATGTAAATGATGATGACAAAAAAAAAAGAAAAAAATGATATTTCTACACCACAGCTTACATGATCAACATAGAAAGGTAAAGGAGAAGGGGAAAGAAATCAATTTGATCACCTGTCTAGCGGCCAGAACCCAGCCGGCAGCCACGGCGTCAGCGATTCGGCAGGTGCACTTCATCACGAGCGCGGGGAGGGCCGGGGCGTTGTTCCTCCACGCATCCTCCTGGAAAGCCCGCTGCAAGTCCGCCACAAAAGCCGTCTGCGCACTCCACTCCTCCACCGCGTTGTCAGCCACCCGCAGCTCGATCATCAGCTCAAGCAGCCAGAGCAGGTCCTTCACCTTGCTCACAGCCGTGTGCAGGTTCAACCGCTGGATTGCCTCCGTCTCCTCATGGTCCCCCCGCAGCTCTGGGCTCGAGTACCTCTCCATTGACTCCCTCACTGTCTTCAAGCTCCCGGCGAACGCCCGGTCAAACACGCGGCGGACCACCTCCCGGGAGGAGAAGTCTCGCACCATCTTGGCCGCGAAGGCCTTCACCTTGTGGGAGCCGACGGAGGCGCGGACGAGCTCGTGGAGCATCTCCTCCGGGGAGGAGGACGGGGCCGGAGACAGGCGGGCGAGGAGGTCGGAAGAGTCCAGCGGGGGGAGGAGCGGGGCGAGGGAGACCACCGCCTCCTCCTCCTCCTCCGACCAGGGTACGGCCTCGAGGAAGCGGACGCAGGCGCGGACGAGGTCGTCGAAGAGGAGGGCCAGGGCGACGGGGAGGGCGGCGATGGCGGCGGCGGGGGTCGCGATCTCGCCGGAGAAGTCGCCGGCGTAGAGGAGGCGGAGGACGGTGATGTGGGCGTCGACGGCGGACGGTGTCACTCGCAGGGTCACGGTGCCGCAGCCACCGTCATCGCCGTCGCCGCGGCGCCAGCGGTCGGAGAGGAGGGCTGCGAAGTAGTGGGAGCGGCGGAGGGCGTGGGCGTGGAGGTGGAGGCAGAGTTCGGAGGCATCGTCGGCGCCCCCGGCGGAGGAGTCGGGGTCGGAAGAGATGTGGAGGTTGAGGAGGACGTCGGAGGAGATGGGATCGTTGAAGCCGCCGGCGACGACGGAGTCGGCGGCCGTGCCGCCGGCGGCTGGGCGAGGCCGCTTCTTGAGGGTGGGGGTGGGGGTGGGGCCGGCGAGCATTGTTCGGAGGGGATTGCAGTAGGATGAGGGTGGTTAGAGGAGATATGTGATTTGGATGTCGCACGTGCGAAGAAGTTTCTGGGAGCATGACACGTGTGAATAATCGGTTTGATTAGGATGTGGATTAGGGATAAGTTTGGATCTCATAATCCCACGATCGAAATTAGGGCTACAAGTGCTCACTTTCCCATTCATCGTCTTTAACCTTCCCACATCTATAAAATCGTTCTAATGGATGCTCAAGAGAGCTCACAATCTGTATATTCAACGTCACATAAGCTTATTCATATAAAAGGAGGTATCTATTTACGAACGGGAATAATGACTTATATATATATATATATATATATATATATATAAGTCATTATTCCCGTTCG
>JAVDBV010051916.1:0-12871 GCA_032619315.1 Piper longum
CCCCCCCCCCCCCCCCCCCCCCCCGAACTATGTCGTTTTTTGTTTTATTCTCTTCAGTTTGAAATATGATGGCTATTATTCTTTCTCTAGATACATGCACAATGTGGGCAGCCATTTTCTCTAATTTAAGATTATCTGTCTTGTCACAATTCCTTAGTGGCCCCATCTTTTAGATTTGAAGCTGCTGTAATTGTTCTTTTAAACTGTATCCAATGATTGATGACTGGAGAAAACGCTCTCCTGTTGAAAAGGGATTGAACTTCTGTGAACTTGGTGCTTTATTTGCATGCTAATGGTAATGTGTAGAATTATGCTTTGGTATTCATTTCATGGAAAGAGCAATTGGGCAGATAGGATGATGGGGCAGAGACATGACGGAAAAAGAAATTTTGCAGCATCTGTGTGTTAAAAATCTTAATTGCTTTCAGTAACTGATAACACTGGTTTGAAGTATAACGATATAAACACTAAATGTCGGTCTTGTTTCTATGTCTTGAGACAAGGTAATGAATTTTGTAGTTTTGTGTGTGTTACTGAGTCTTTTCAGTTGTGTGTGTAACAGAGCAGAGAGTTGTTCCTACATCTTTTATATTTTGTGCTGGGAATGGAAGAAGATTTGCAGACATGTTTGTTGGCTTGTAACTTGGTTGAAAATTGCTTGGTGATTATTGCTGACCAAATTTTTTGTTTGAATTTTTTTTTTTTGAACATAGTGTTGCTTCATGAACTACCAACTCCTAAGGTTGTGCCTTTATTTCTAGGAAACTCAATTAATTTTTTTTGAGTGGTTGACTGTGTTAAAACTATTCCCGAATTTTATCCTCTTTAATTATTTAACATGCTTGAAGATATTAAGTTTCATTAGTTACACATACTGAAATCTCTTAATTATTATTGTCTGAATACTATCATTGGACTGTTGCATCTGTTTTAGACGCTAATTTGTGTTGGTCCAAATTTATACTTTTAAGACTTGTCATTCATGTTAGTAGGTCCATTCGTCAAATAGTTCTATGTTCTTTATCATGGTATTGTTTTGGCTATCAAACTATAATTGGATGATTACATGGTAAGATAAATTAATTTGCGCATTTACCTAAGTGATTAACTTTGAACCAAATGACATATTTTTTAGAACGAGGTCTTCCTGTGGGAATTAGAACTAGAAGATTACAACACGGAGCATGACCATTTTTTTGGGGTGGGAAATCAGTTGAAGAGATGGAGGAAGATTTTATCAAAGAAAGGCTGCCCTCTTTTTTCATAAGATTTTGTTTCAGTTTGATTTGTGTTTTCCCATCATTTAATCTGGTCAAATTTTAACCTCCAATCAATGGTTATAATCTTTTATTGTACAAAAAGGGCAGCCAGGTGCGCAAGGGCTCTTGCATGTGTGTGTTTTGGGAAGGGGTCAGACCGCGAAGGGTCTATTGTAGCAGCTTTATGAAAAGAAAGAATTTAGGACAATTAATGATTATGATTTTTTTTAATGCTAATGTTGAGTTTAATAGGTATAACATACAGTTAGATAGGAACTTGTAGTGATGGTTCACTCAACTAAGTTTACCGAACTTGCGCCATTGAAATTAATATGTTAAGCTTTTTGTGAGGCTTGATCAGTGGATCCTCCAGCTGCACTTTGGATTGGTTACTAGAATTGATTTTTACATTTCTTTTTAACATGGATTATAATTTAGATATAAACAATTTGGACCTCATTAGGGTTTCTGTGATGCATTCATTTAGGACAATTAATAACGTTTTTGCTTTGAAAAAAAATATGTTAGGCATCGTGGACAGACCCTGTGTATAGCATTCAATGTAACTTCACCTTTTTTGGTTTATTGCTGTATGTATGGCTTGGCTGTGTTAGATGGCCAAGGAATCTCAAACTTATTCATTTGTGTTTTTAGATTCTTTTTTCTTAGTTATCATGCGGTATGTTAAATTGGATATGATGTTATCTATTGTTAAATTAGTTTCTTGTAGCATAAAGTGCGGTTGATAAAGTGATGTTTTATTTAATTCTGCAGAAAGATATCTTCCTCGTCTGTTCTAATGCAATGCGTTATAATGCTCCAGATACTATTTACTATCGACAGGTACATTTCAGGAAGTGAGTTTTTTTTTGTTTGACACATAATATATTAGCAATTAGGTGTCATAATGCCAAGTTTTCAAACTTCTTTATTATCTTGCAGGCTCGCTCCATGCAGGAAGTGGCAAGAAAGAATTTTGAAAACTTAAGACAAGGAGGTGAAGGTAATGAACCAGAGGTGAAGGTTGTTCGAAGGGGCAGGCCACCAGGAAAAACGTCCATAAAAAAACAACTTGGTCATCTTTCACTGGAGCGGGCTGGTTCAGAAGCAACTCTTGCTTCAGCAGCTGATAGTAAACTTAATGTCACTCATGAATCCTTGCGAAAAGGAGCTGATAAATCTGCTACCAATGATGTATCTGCAAAAAACCATAATTCTGAAGTTGTAGGTTATGCAGCAGAAAATAAACCTGATAGAAATGATGAGCTTTCAGGTATTCGTTGTTATTTTGTTTATTTTTCTTTTACATCTGCATATTAGCTGAGTTTGAGGTGTATTGGTTCTAGGCTTTATGCTCAAGGGTATGCCAAAATTTTTTAAAAAGCCCATGGTTTTGGATGAAAATCGGCGAGATACTTACAACCTGTCTCTTCAATCTCTATGGGATCGCGAGCCCTCTGTGACTACTATATTTCAGCATGAAAGGAAGCAGCTTATTCCTGTCAGTTTTGAATAGCAGCACATCTTGTGTATTAGCTGTTTTGTTCTTTTATTGGTTGTCACAACTTAAGAAAATCTTTGGCATGAATCAGGTTGGTTTATATGGAGAGCACACATATGCAAGAAGCCTTACTCGATTTGCTGCAAATCTTGGACCTGTAGCATGGAGAGTTGCCTCAAAGAAGATTGAAAGAGCTTTGCCATCAGGAACGAAATTTGGTCCTGGATGGGTGGGTGAAAGTGAGTGTTCTCAAGTGCCACAGCCACCATTATTTGCAAATTCATCATACCAATCATTACAACCAACAGAACCATCACAACTTTGTCAAAGCAGGAGTTCAAACTGTTCCTCGGCGCCTACACTCCCAGATGTCAAAACCAACAAGTTGTTAGTTCCACAAGGGTCATCCGCAAATGCAGATGCCACAGATATAAGTAGATATCCTCAACAAATTACATCTTCTGGGCAGAGCGGACACTCTGATGCTATAACTGACCCCAAAAGTTCTACCCAAAATCTTGAAGCTGAGTACAATGCATGCAACAGCAACAATGCTTTGTTGTCAAGACCTAACTCCCAGCGGCAAAACTTTCCAACCCACTCTCCTATCAATGGGTATTATGGGTTTGTGCCAAATTCCTTGCCACTATCGGGGAAACCGCCAAGTTTAGGTGGCCCAACTCCAGGAAGCAGCTTCCATTCAGGGGCAGGTGCGGTATCTGGAAATGTTGATATTGCTAATAGAGACGCCAATAGCATTCTTTGTGGGATGCCTTCGAGCCAGGTTGACGGTATACAAACATCCATGAATTGTAGGAGGCCTATCCCGGATCCTAGGCATGTCGGGAAGGTATCTGCTTCACAAGGCATGCTACCTCAGTCAAACTCCGATGTCGCTCCTCCGGATCTAAATGTGAGATTCCAGTCTCCTAATTCACCAGGCTCTGGCGGGGTAATGGTTGATTCAAAGCAGCCGGATTTGGCTTTGCAGCTGTGACTGGCTTTGCAACTAATCATTTGTATTTGAGAGGCAATGTTCTTGGTGTCCTAGTTTAGTTCTAGTGACGAGGTAGCAGGAAGAAAAAATAACAGGGGGTTATCTTCCTTAGTAGGGCTGCTCATACAACCATCTACATAACGGTAGGAGAAATTTGTACAGATTGATGTATTCTAATTTGTAGACAAATCAAGAGGAAATTTTTCTACGCAGTAACCATTAATCCATGTTGGTAGAATCAAGAAGTTTTTATTTTACCGCTTATAAATTAATTATATTTTCTTAATTTGACTCTTTTATTGTAACCAATTGTATTGTTGTCATGCTTTCTGCTGTTGTGCATTTTTTTACAGTAAAATAAAGTTGAAACTCCTCGTATGCATATCGAAGTATACATTTATCATCTCGTTTGTGAACTTTTATTTTTGGGTGTGTGTAACTTGATGGTATGTGTAATGTTTCTATACAATGATTTTGACATAGAAACATGATTAAGTAGGATTTATAATTTATATAAATGACCTTATCTTCGTTTTTTAACAAAATATGTGTAATAATTTTATTTAATGTAAATTTAATAAGAAATTAAAATTTCTTTTTACTATTAAAAAATATATTTAAATTTTATTGATAAAATTAGGCGTTAAAATAAAATTATTGTTTTTCTTATTGTGAGAGGCATTGGGGTTCAGTTGGATTCTTGCCCTTACATGCTTTCAGCCAACTTCTTATTTTAAATTAAAATTGAAGGGAACTCTAAGTTTAATAATTATTAATTTATAAAAATAAATAACTTTAATTTAATCTCTTTTTTCCTTAGTTTTGTAATAAAAAATATATGTAACAATTTTATCTAATGTAAATGTAGTAAGTAATTGAGACCATTTATTCTCAATCTTAAATAACAAAAATGTATTAAAAAATAAAAAAAGGAGCTGATAGGACATTTGGACTAAATCTTTGAACTATAAAGATGGTTGGATAATTATAATAATTTTCTCTAAGTAAAAAAAAATAATACAGCCAAGTAATCTAAATAGACAGTTAAATTTTCATATTAAGTTCAACCTAGAGGTAGTGTTATTTTATTTTAATTTAATTTTTTTATACCAATGACACTCAACAACAAGTGTCAACATGGTAACAGGTAAAAGTGAAGAATTTTTAATTAAAGTGGGCTTGGATCAAGGGTCTTCTTTATGTCTTTACTCATTTACCATTGTGACAAATGGATTAATACAGATCACTCGTGGGGTATACTTTTTGCAGATGACGTGGTACTGACTGAAATTATTAGAGAAGAGATAGAGGGTAAATTAAGACTATGGAAAAATATCATAAAGGCTCAAGATTAGTCGGATAAAAATAAAATATAAGAAATGCAACTCTATTGGGTTAATTAGGAAAGAGAGGATCTCGTTATCTTTTTTGAAAATCACAAGCTATCACAAAAAATGACATTTTAAATACCTTGGTTCTATGGTTTGAGGGAGGAGTGTTAGCCTGGAAGAGAAAGTTTGTCCGGCTAACTGGGGCGGGGGAAGGCGAAGAAACGAGCCGCTTAAAGAAGAATAAGGTTCACCCTCTTTTGAGCTATTGAGCTAGCTCTGTTGAGTTCTGGAGTTCAGGAGTTTGCAGCTTGAAAATAGAGATAATGATGAGGATGCCATGTACAGGATTGTGTTTAGATAATTAAAATGGAGAGATGCATCTCAAATCCTTTATGATAAACAGATTTCGACTAAGTTAAAAGGCAAATTCTATAGAACCATTACCTGTCCAGAGGTACTTTATAGGACTAAATATTGGCTTACTAAACATATGTATATTAATAAAATGAAAATGAGATGGATGTCTGAGAAAACCTTTGAAGATCAAATCCCCAACAACATCATTCATGCTCAATTAGAATTTACACCAATTGAGGAAAAAATACGAGATAGTAGAATACATTGATGTAGACATGTAATGTTATTTTGAAAAGATATATCTTACAATTTTGTGGGTATATTAAGAAGAGATGTGGTAGGCCTAAATGAACATGGATGGAAAGAATAAGGTAGGATATGAAGCACTTGAATCTAAACACTGACATGGTCTATGAAAGGGTGAAGTAGAAAGAATGAATCTGTAACTCTTCTCCTCAATTGTGTGGGAGAATGTGGATGACAAAGAATAAGAAGACATCTTACAAGCTTGAGCAAAGAGCAACAAGTTAGAAAATAAATAATAAAACCTTACTTGACAACTCTAAGAGGCCCATAGTTCGAAATGGGCCTTTGCTCAGACAAAAGCCCATCTTCTCCTCCTTCCCCTCCTTCCTCCAAAACCCCAAACCCTACCCTTCACGACGGCGGCCGTCGCGATGGCGTCGCCGCCGGAAAATCCGCAGCCGCTCTGCCAGGCGCAGCTGCGGCTGTGGGAGAATGCAAAGAAGAGGAAGAACAGCTTCGTATAGCTTCTCCTCATGACGGGGATCCTCCCCCTGAGCATGCGGTCGCTCGGCCAGAAGCACCGCCTCAACGACCTCGCCGGCGGCAACGCCGCCCTCCGCGACGAGCACCGCTCCCTCTCGGAGAAGATGGAAGCCACCGAGCAGAGCCTCCTCCGGGAAGCGGCGCTCGACGAGTTCGGTGTCTCCCGCGTCCGCTGCCTCTTCGATCCGAGTTGAACATGATCATGCATCGCCGGTGGTTCAGGTTTTTGTTTTTGAAGCTTTTTTTGTTATTGGTTTTGTTGGAGTAGAGATGGGAAATGGCTTTGTTGTGTAACTGTTCATGCAAGGAGATATGACATATAATGAACATAGGTTGATTTCAGTTTTTTAATTTGAATATAAAACTTAGTGATGAAATTGTTTGTTGAATAATATTGTAGTGTTGATGCTAAGGGAGCTACTGCTGATTTTTTTTTTTTAATTAGTATAGGTCTAAGTTCATAATAGTTAATTAGGCGACTTCATCTGAACAATGGAGCACAATGTTAGCTCCATTTGAAGAAAGTATCTTGAATAGAGGATTGTTACGGGTTTTATAAAACTAATGTTGAAATAGTCTTTTTTAATTGTGAAGCTATAATAGATGTCAAGGCTCATAGGAAGTTAATGTCAAAGCATTTTAGTGTCACCTGAGAAAGTGCGGTTGTGGGCGTTTTCAATGTCTTTGCAGCAATTGACTGTTCTTTGATTAATTCTGTGGGAAGCTATGATAGGCAAGTTCACTGTAGTTAATTGACAATCATGAAGCTGTGCAATTGGAGGATGAGTGATTTCTGCATTCAGAACTTGATTGCTAGGAATGAGATGAGAAATTCAAATTCTTGAATACTTTTGTATGGTACTCGACTCGGGCATAACATTTTGTGAAAGTGATAGATTCCTTTATTTTAGCTAGTGACCATTGATTCTCGCCAACATAAATGGCAGTTCTTGAGTTTGCAATCTAAGCATTTAAGCTACCTAGGTTATACTTTGGGCATGGTTATAATGTAACCTATTGTAGTAACAAGTATTGGGCTGTTCCTCTTACCTGAGAGCTCAATGAACTTCCTCTGATGCATATCTTCTGATATGATCATTTGCGGTTCAAAATCTAATTCTAGCTATCTCCATGAATTGTCCCCTATGATATGAAGTCGAAAAATGTTCACATTCTTCTTTATGTTATTAATTACTCTACAACTAGGTCAGCGGTCAGTTTCTGAAACCAGTGTGGACAGTATGAATACTGTGTTTATTGTGATGTGTAGATTGTATTGCCTTGATCGAGGATTTAAGTTTAATCCCTGCATTTAGTACTATTTACAGATATACATGACGATTAAGGTATATATATATATATATATATATATATATATATATATATATATATCCTAGTTTTTCCTGGCAAACAGCTTCCATGTATATGAGGATCGAGGATAATACATTCCATCAAACCAAATCTTGGTCTATAAATTGCCGTGCATAACCCTTTGAAAACAATGGTTATTCTCAGGCGTTTTTAGTTAGTGTTCGGATTAGTGTAAGGCAGAAGCATTAGGGTTTCGATGGGATTTGTGGTTTCCCCATGAATTATGCCTTCAGTGTTCTACTTTTCCCCCCAAGTATGGAGTGTAATACTTGAAGTGCATCAGAAAAAACCATACAATAGCGCTGGCCAGTAGATTTTCTTGTAATCATATTTTCTTGCTCTCGTTGGCTCGTCCAATGGTGGGTATTTGAACCCCCCTAGTTATGGGAGACTAATCAACCCATAATAAGCAGATCATAGGTATGGTTTGGACGAAAATAAACCCTATTCTTGCATAAACTACATTTTTGTGCAAATGAATGCATCATTCTCCAGTGCCCCTGTCATCCAATTTATGACTAACATTTCTCACCAATGCAAGATATTTGCAGAGAGCTCAATCGGTATTAATGGATTTGATCGTATGAAATGGCGCTCACGGGGTTGGCTTGTTGCTGCCTGCCGTCCTCTCTGCTAAATGAGGTGGTACCAACGGGACATACAAGTGCCTTGTGTCGGCAACTGCAGACGCAGGTATTCATAAACTTGGCCTCTTTGCGGACCGAAGCAGGAAGAGGTTCAAATGCAATAATAACGTCAATTCGTATACCTTTTCACCTTGACTACTAAAAGACAACAATGACGCCAAGATCCTCATTTGTAGTTTCTTCCTGCATCCGCCCATACTTCTGTTTGTTTAGGATCTTCAACCGTTCAACATCACAACGTGAATTCTAATAAGACATTTACTTGCTCAGCTGCGTACCAAATTTCTTACTTTCTTTTACAGCCCGGGCGTCCATGGTCTCTGCTTTTGTAATTCTTTTAGTTGTTGTCCCTCCCTGTTCGGTGGATGTTCTCAAACTCTGCCATGATTTTCGACAGGGGGTGGTGGTTTCTCTCTGTCCTAGCTCGACTTGTCAATAATTAAAGCAAAGTTTCAACCGACCATCTTGCCTCAAAAGGCCAAAAAAGGTGCAGACAGACACAGTACGCTGGACTTTAGATCCATGCTTAAAGATAAAGCCGCGCAGCAACGGCAAGAATTGAGCCCCTCCTTGTGATGATTTGGGTGCTAGTCACGTCTGGCATCTATCTTTATTAACATCATGGAAGTGTACCAGGTATATATTTTCTTCTTACCAAGTTCATTTTCTCTGGTGAAAGTCAAGTCACAACCACTGATCACGTACCTCAAAATTGATAGTAGTACCCATCTTATAAACAGTTAAAACATCGATCGTAGCATTAAAGCGCCCTTGATATATTGGAGGGACCTGTATATTATTAATGTAAGGGATTTAACGTGATTACATCCTCTTAACTTCTTGAATAACTTTGATTAGAATCCTACGAGGAATTGGGCAAAGACGGAAGGTTTTGTAAAGAAGAACCCGCTAAGTTACTCATGTCGTGTTAGGATAGTAGCAATAAACTACATGGTCATAGCAAGGCTGTTATTTCTTGGTCCAATTGGGGCCCTGACTGCACTAACTTTAGGTCGCATTGAGGCACAAAGATGAGAAGATATGATGAATATGACCAGGCACCAAATCCTTCAATGTCACGCCCTAGAAACTCCTTTAATCAAAAGATGTCCACCGCACAACTAAGCTGATTTGTGATACCCACTAATAAAGAAAACATCAATCCAATAAGCATAACAAATACCAGATATACATACATATATCAAGACAAACCAAACACGTAGATCACATGCCACTTGTGTAGTGATAATCAACAAGATAATTCATATATAGAGAAAATCAACACAAAACACATAAAATCAAGAGCAGCTAGTATGTGATCACATAATAAAAAATATGACCAAACTCGTAGACATGACCAAACTTCTTCTAGTGGCTGGCAGGCTCCTCCTTCTCCTTCTCCTCACTCTTGCTATAGCCAGGGAGCTTCTCCTTGATCTTCTCCAAGAGACCCTTCTTCTCCTTCGAAGCCTCGTCCTCATGGTGAGGGGCGGCCACCGGCGACGGTGGATCGACGGCGGCTTCGACTTCGGGTTTCTTGCTTCCTCCGGGGAGCTTCTCCTTGATCTTGTCAAGGAAGCCCTTCTTTTCCTCCGGCTCAGGCGTCACCACCACCGGCAGGGATTCGATCTTTTCGACCGGCACTGACGTGTCTTCGTGCTTGACTTCTTCTTCCGTCTTCTCACCGGATAGCTTCTCCTTGATCTTCTCCTTCAAGCCCTTCTTATCCTTCTTCTTTTTCTTCTTCTCGCCATCTTCTCCCACATCCTCCTCATCACTGGACTGCAGAAGCATATCAAACAAGGAAAAAACCAAGTAAGCCGATAGATCATAAGCAAGATCACATGTGATCCTGGCGAATAATGACCCAAAAATCAATCATCATAGCAAATGGAAGTTGCAAATTTAAAAACAGACAATTCGTACAAATTACGGAAACAGATCAGGAATACCAATTAAACCAAAAGTTCATATTGGATCATTTGATTTTTTTTTTAAAAAAAACAGTTAATGTTTGATATCAGATAAATAAAGAAGTAATGATTAACCATAATATTGGATAATCATGATAGAAGTATGATTAGGATAATGTTAAGTATACCGAGCTGGAGCTGCTGCCTGAACGGTGAAGCTTCTTAAGGAGAGAAGGCTTCTTTTCCTCCTCACAAGCACCCTCCTCAATCTTCACCTTCTCCAACTCCTCAACAACCTTCTCCTCCTCCTCCTTCTTCCCCACGAAATCAAACAGCCCCCTGTCCTTCACTTCTTCCTCAACAACAGCAGGCTCATGGTGGTGCTGGTGCTCATCATCCATGTCTAGAATTACTAGCTAACCAAACACAAATAAAACTGATCAAAACGTGTGGATCGGAAATCAAACAACGCCGATCAGATCAAACACTTATGTTGCTCGGTGAAGAGGGTGGAAGGTGGGGAGTGAATTTATAGAGAGGGGAGAAGGTTGAGCGTATGGGCATGGACGTGATTGCACACACGCGGATCCAACGCGAGGTATGGATATAGAGTAACCGATCCCAGTCATGCAATCTTTCACCGACGTTTTGGCCACTCCCTCGCTACACGCGCGTCTAGCTGCTTGTTTATTATAGATGAGTTTCTTAACTTAGACTCGACAGGAGTGAAAGTGGTGACATTGCTTTATTTTTTATTGATTGATGGAATGGGATTTGTATTTAGAGGTTAGGAGTTTTCTTCTCTTTCTCTCTCTCTTTTTTTTTTCCTTTTTATGACATGTTGACAAGTGGATGGACTTCGAAGGATTATATTTATAGGCGATTTATCAAGTATTGGAGTATAGACTTGTAGGGACTGAAGATTGATCATTTTTAGTAAAAGAATAATTTATGTTTATATGAATGGTGATAATTGTTAGGGTGAGTAATACTGAAGTTCAAAATAACTTTGTAAACATAATGAATTTATTATACCCATATTCAAAATGACATAATTTAGGATTATAAAGTATATATTATGTTTAGATACGAAAATCATGGTTTGTGATTGGGAATGTAAAAAAAATGCTTAATGGTTTTAGACGACAAAAAATCATAATTTTAGCACTTAAATGGTTCGAGCTCGACTTTCTCCAAGGATCAACACTATTTGCAAGTGAAAAATGGAGTTTTTCAGTGAGGTTTGATGCCGATAAAGTGAAATAATAAGACAAATATAAAGAGAAGCAGGGGGTAGAAGTCGAAAACACTAAAAGATGATGATAGAAAATAGAGTCTAAAAGAAATAGAGAAGAGAGGGGAAGGCCAGACTTGTTAGTAATCATGTAGTCATTGCATCAAACAACTAACTCACTTGAGTTGGTTTCCACCGGGGAGTTGGCCTAACACTAAAGTTAAGCCGCCCCAATTTGAACTGGAGTTGCTCAGATTTATTAATATTTTTTTAATATAATTTTTATATAATTTATTAGTATTTATTTTTTATATAATTATTTATAAATTAGATTTTTATTTTTATTTTTTAACATAAGTTAACACGCATGTAAAGCTTTTGTTGTCTAAAATCATTGAGAATTGTTTTTGCACATCAACCATGATTTTTATATCTAAACATAATATACTCTTGATACATAATGCCAAGGCGTTTATAAGTCTAAATTATATTTATCAATGATCATGTAGATGATTTCACTGTATATAGTTTAAAATTCCATTTCAATTTCAATTATTATAAGGATCCTTATTTTCCCAAAAATATAAAGAGAAATTAACAATTTGATGGTAAAAAATACAATATTCACTGGCGTCTTATTAAAGTTTTATGATTTAACGGTGTTTTTTAAATTATAGTCATAAATACACCAAAAAATAGATTTAGGTGGGAAAGTGGTAAATAAAAGCGGCAGGCTGGTTCTTAAAAAAAAGGCGGGTGGTTTCTTTTTTTTTTTTTTGGAAGAACTAACAAACTTTTTTCATTAACTTAAATAGTCAAAATATAAAATAAAGGCCATATACGGCTGATTGTGGAGGTGCTGTATTTATGTTACAACTCAATTTTAAACATGAGTATATCATCCTAAATACTCTACAAAAAATAATTACTTCATTCATTCCATATAATTATTAAAAAGTTATTGAGTTAGAAATTACTTTCTTTTTATAAATAATTTTATAAAGTAACTATTATTTATCCATATCCCCTATAAACTACTTTGTACAAGATAGGGTTTCCTTAGGTAAATTGACGTCAAAAAGTCAACACAAGTTAAATAGAATTATGTTAGTTGCCCTTATTTTTTGAAACGCGGGTGAGTTGTAATACGAATAAATTGTTATATCTTGTAATTAATGAAAGAGTTCATAGATTGGTTAAAAAGAAAATAGCCCACGACTTTTTTTTTTAAAAGAAATTTTCTACCCAAACCCATATATAAGGGTATTTATGACTTTAAATTGAAAAACAGTATTAAACGTAAAAGTTTGATAAGCCACAGTTGAAACGTGAATATTGTATTTTTTTTCATCATAAAACGGTAAATTCTTCAAACTTAAATGATCCACAAAAAAAAAAACATTGAAAAAAAAATAAAAAAAAAGTCGGGATTGGAGCAAGCGCGAAGCCCGCAGTTAGCGAAGACGTTGTGG
>JAVDBV010051919.1:0-10237 GCA_032619315.1 Piper longum
CTCATCCACCCGGATCTAACAATATATATATATATATATTGTTAGATCCGGGTGGATGAGAACACAAGCTACAAGAAAGAATACAGTGAGCAAGCCTGAGTCACGGGAATTACGCTATCCATAAGACAATAAACACCTCCCACATATATTGCAATAGGATGTCTGGCGAGTTTACCTCTAAGGTAAAATGGGCTACTTATCGACTACTTCTTGTAGTAAAGAGGTCAATCACCAAAATGGAAAAGGAATTGGTTGTTATCTTGTTCATTCAGAGACGAGACAAAGACTTATATAGAAATAATCTTCATGACTGTTATAAACGTTTAAGACATTAGTTACCAGAAATTAATAGTGAACCAAAGGAGAGATATGAATAGTCAAATAGAATAAATCACATTTATTGTAAGTAAAAACTAAATCACACTTATTGTGGTCGTCATTCCAATTTATGGATGATAACCAACAAGTTAATGTGATTAGTTTTGTCAACACAACTTACTTTGTGTGATAGAATAATCAGATAAAAATTTCCTCTACTTTATATAAAAAATATCTAGCAATTCCCCACTATTTTTTTATATAACATCCAAATTAGGTCCGAAGGGACGGACTAAATCGTGATATTATAAATTAGAAGCTACTCGTTTGGTTTTCACATACGTACTTCAAGGATGTAAATCTCAACCTTCCAAGAGGCTTAAGATGAACACCATATTGGGTTGAAAGTGAATATGTGCAGAGTTCGTGCTACATAAGACATGTCTTAAACTTAAAAATCCTATATGATTACCCTTAGCTACAATTGAGGAAGGACCTCCTTTGTGACTATCGGTGGTGACTTTAAATATGCGTATGATCACTCCCAAATATAGAAGAGCTGCCCTCTGATACAGTTTTGAGGTTGCATGTTGTGACATTATCTCTTTCTTTCTACATTATTCAAGTGATTTGATTAGGAGAGTTAATTACTTAGATGTATATGAGTGTGACATATTTAAACACTGGGTTGTGATTACCTATTTTACATACCTTGCAAGAATATTAAATAATTAACAAAAAATCATCGGATGCTAGGGTTTCATACCCTCACACTTGGACTTCACGTGGGCCTTCAAGCAGTACGATCCATTTGCTCCTACCCACGTTACTCTCACACTCACACACAGTTGGAGCCAAATACCTTTAGTGTACCTGGATTGCTCCTCATCATGTTCCACGACTCTAAGGATTATATACCCTGCGAATGATAGTTAGCCTTGCCCCAAAGTTTAACTGATCCATGATAATAAAATAATAGTAGTAATAGGTGGTTAAACACTCAAAACATAAATCATCATGGCATACCAACCCAAAGTCATACACAGTCAAGTAATAAATTTAGGGCTCATGCCCATCATTCAGTCATCCACAATCATATAGTTTCAAAATACATAAAGATAACATAGGGCCCCCGCCACCACTGTTGATCAACCAGATCTATGCGCCTAAGTTGGCCAACGCTAGGGAACATCATCTACATATAATACAAAAACACGTCAGTAATCAAACAAATTTGATTATCGATTAGAAATAACTATCAACAAAACGAACTAGCAAATGAGTATTCCATCACTCACAGGACTTCAGAAAAGACTCAAACTGGGCGATCACCAAAATAACTTAAAAAGAATGCAAGAGCTCACGCATGGGTAAAAGTCATATATCATACAACACGTTTACACCCTCACCACGTCCATATAACACCTGCCATAGTACTTACATGAGAAAGGGGAAATTTTAAGTTAGTGCCATAATTCCAAAAATGCTCTACATTTTGCAATACCCTCATATTTCGCACTGCCTCAGGGTTTGAAGAAATACTACTACGACTCATAATATCGTACAACTCTCTTGATGTAAAATTGTACACCCTTATATTTTTACTTTGTAGGCTTGGGTAGGGATTTGTATAATAATATTTTTGGAGCTTATCTATTGTAAAACAACAAGGGGTCTCATCTTTGAAGTTTAATTAAACTCATGGAAAAAAATATGGCTAAATGGCCAAACACCAAAGGAATTCGATAAAAAGCTATCGATGTCGTCCAACATCTAAAACTCGGATAAACTTGACACTCAAGGAGTCAATAAGATGAGACGCAAATGAGTACTACGGACATTAATGAGTGGAGCTTTGTATCCTAAGTCAGTGAGTTCAACCCACTTAACATAGCATAAAGATGGAACTGAATCAGGATTGAATCATATCGGCACACATATTGAGGCAAAGGCTCCACACCTGAACACACATAGAAGACACTTGATTATCTTAATTAGGTGTTTAAGTGAAGTGTTAAACCTCGTTATGTGACTTAAACCTTGTTTAGGGTTTCATGCACACTCGGTTGAAAAAGTCCAAATCAAGGATTTTAATCGAACAGGCTTACCGGACGATTTTTTGGACTGGCCGAACGATGTCTAAATGGGCTGAAATTTGAACCGGCTAGCCCTACCTCTCTAAGGCTTAAGGAAATTTTTACCAAGGCTGGCTAATTATAAAACCCATGACTCGATTCAGAGTTTTATGTTAGTGAACCAATAAGTTCAGCCGTCGATTCTAGTTGAGTCAATTTCATGACACATGTGCTAAGCCGAGGCTAGTCATGCGTTATGAGCGATGAGTGTCAAGTGTATCTGAGTATATAATGATAATGTTAGAGCATGTAATTTTAATCGTATAATTATTTTTATACCTAATAATGCATTAGGACACATTGGGTGGGTTATTACTTATAGAACATGTCATTTTGATGTTTATCTTTCCATATTTTTCTTGATTTTTTTAATTTATTAGGAGTTAGTTATTATTTTTCACTCGAGTCAAAGTCGAGTCAACTTTTCATTATGAAATTATCACCAAAACCCTCCCTCACAATGCTTCCCCCTCTCTCCCATGTTCGCTGCCCAATGGCACTCCGATCCTTACTGAGTCTGGCCGCCGCACGGCTGCCGATTGACGCCACTGCCTCTACCAGATCATCGCCAAGCAGCACCCTCGTCTACCCAATCGCCGCTCGGCCTCCATGACACAATGGAGTAGCACGGTCGCACTGCACTCCCAACATTGTTTTCCCACTGGCCTAGCAGCTCCGCCACTACCATGCGGCCATAACCCTCCCCCTTCTACCCAATTGTCTTTTCCCTCCTTGTGAGCCACTCCCGAAACTAGCCAAGGGCCGATCGGGCAAGCCGCCCTACCCCGGCCGACCCATAGCCGCCTCTGGTAACTATCACAGCCGCCGTCGGCCTCAGCATCACCATAGTTGTATTGAGCTCGCTGGTGTCAACCCATAGCCCTGACCACATAGCTAGAAAACCACTGAAAACCGCCGAAAAACCGGATTTGTTGTAATTAGCCAAAAATCGCCGAATTTTTGTCAGATTCCTTTTGACAAACCCAATTGAACTCGGACACTGTCGGGTGCCGAATTAAAGTCCCAAACTGCACAATCAACCCTAGCCATTGTCGATATCCAATGACACGAGGTATAATTGCATTCAAGCCTAATCAATTAAAATCGAAAAATAAAAATGAATTTTTGAGAATTGATTGATATGAAATAAATGCTGATGAACTAATTAAGTAGTTTAAGGATGAATTGTTCATTAATTGTAATGTAACTTAGAAAAATCTTGATGTAAATTGATGTGAATAAAAATATTAGTGTTAGTTATAATATAGCTAAATGCACTAGTTAGAGCATTTTTTATATGATTAATTGACTTGATGACTTGGATTGTGAGTACTTTGGTGTGTGTGATATAGGATGTGTGAATGAATCATTTAATCATTGGACGTTAGCTTTTAGATTTGATATGTAGGTATAGAATATAAGCTTGCCACCTAGGCACATAGACATGATTGGAGCTTCTACTAGGACCATTTAGGACTTGCTTCTGGTTTGACTTCTCACTTTATCATGATTTGTTTAACAAGTAAGGTGACGTATTGAGTGATGGATTATCATATCACACTCCACGAGGGACATTTACTCGTCTGAATTTCTGGATTAATAGCCCTCGAGGATGAGATCTCTCGAGTTTATTTTTCAAAACTCAGATCCAAATCATGATGCTTTCGGGCCTACTATATTATAATCTCTATCCAGACCTATTTATACATAGTTTTATCGATTTTCCAGTGAGATATGAGACAAAGGAAAATCAACTCAAGCACATCGTGATTGGTTGCACGTGTTAGTCAAAGAAAGCTCTAGATTGGTGAGTGGGGAGTTCCATTCCCAAGGGATCCAAATAACTCCGCCATTGAGTTCCTCAAACCTGGAGAAGTATGGAGGATTATGGGTACTGCAGAGCAGCGTATGTCAAGACTTGTGGATTCAAAGGGTACTGAAGGGCCCTGCCTAAAAGTGTTTAGCATCTGTGCTTAGGGCCAGGAGTGATATGGAGGATGTAAAGGATTTTGGCTTCATTGATTTTCCCGCATAGGGGGTAGTTTGAAAATGTCGAGGCATCTGATGAGTCAAAAAGGGACATTGTCAAGCCGAGGCTTACGAAACCTAATTAGTGACCTCATGAGAGTTTCTAATGCAAAATTATATGAATGATTTCATTTAATAGAAGAGTCAGCTCTCTTGTGCTAGTTTGATTATTGATTATTTCTAGACTAGTAATACTCGTAACCGGTGTTTTCATTTTATATATGTAGGTGAGAATCTGGATGAGTGAGCATTGTCAAGAATGCGGAGTAGTAATTCATCCTGTACACATGTACCTATCGAGACTAAATGAGAATGTGATGTGATGAATTGCTGTGAATGGTGGTAGATGAATGTCTTAATGTCTAATTGCATGAAATGTTATGTGTGATAGTATTGTGCATATAATGGAATAGGTTGAGCAATTGGAGTCGAGACTCGATTTAGGATGATGAAAATGATTAAAATGGAAATGTTGTGAGAAAACATCAGTTTTTGCTATGTTTTTTGTTGGTATTAGTATGTATATATAATATTTGTTGTCGATAGAGTTATCCCTATTACACTTTTAGGGGAGACTGTCTGTTTTGTTTTAAAAATCTTTCTTTTCCAAACCTTTAACAAGTTTGGTTTGTTTTGAATATGAATGGCATATCATATCATGCATTTAGAACCACATTAGAGCCTAAACATATCATCCATGCATTTTATGTGTGCATCATCATCATGAGACGCCGAAGGTGGATTCGGGGGATGCTTAACCAAATTAAGTAAATTAGCGACTGGTTCAGCCGTCGGTTGCATATCCGATCCGGTTTGTGGGTGAATTGGGGTGTTACAGTCTTCGTATCAGAACTAACCTTTGGTTGATTAAGATGGTAGATGTTATTACAGGTTACATGTGTGCAAAAATTGTTTAGAGTTATGCCGACAGGTTTTTTTTTTTTTTTTTGTAGATTTTCTTACCTATCAATGGTGTGGTAGTGTGTGCAGGTTAGAGCAGTGATTACAATCAGGATGGCAAGACAGACTCACAGGACACATATTAGGTCCCATCGCCTCCATTGACCAGAAAGGACAATTATAGTCATGGTCACATTGACAGAGCATCTAGCCGACCGAGGACTGCCATGCCACCAGGAAAGACGAGTATGTTAGCCTCAATTAGTCAGCACAGTGAGAGCCATTGTATGACAATCACCGTAGTAGCAGTAGTCGACAGGAGAGAGATGGTTGAGACTCAAATAGAGATGCAGCAAAAGCCAAGAGAAATGGACCCAGTAGTGGATGATGGGGTACTAGGAGAGCCAGCAGCTCCAATGGGCCCTCCGCCGCCACTGCCTCCTCCTCCACCGCTAAAAAAGTGGACTACTCCAACAATGGGGCCTCTATTTGCCCTATTTCAGACAAGAATGGACCCAGATGTTATTGGCCCTGCAATAGCAAGTAGCATGCAAACTGTATGTGGAAGTGGAGCTACAAGATTTGATAGTGTATCAACAGGTACGTGACTAGAATTTCCACAATATGAGCTAGAAGAATGATCCAACATATTGGCTAATGCAAGAAATTTGGAACTTTGGCAGTATGAGAAGTTTGTGAAGAATAGTAGATGTCCATTTTTCAAGAAGTTGGATGCAAAGAAGACATTCCTATGGATATTATTAGCCATAGGAGTGTTTGTAGTATGGCATGCCCAGTGGAGTATAGGGTACGCATCATTATATGTGCATGCCAAGATGAAGCTAAGATATGGTGAGATTCAGTACAGAATTCCACATTTGCCAACTGACAACCTCATGACATCATCAGGAAAGAGTTCAGAGTGAAATTTGATGGGAAGTACTTTCCGCCAGATGTCAAGAAGAGAAATGTGCTGGAATTTCAAACACTGAAACATGGTACCATGACACTGGTGCAATATGAGACCAGATTCAGAGCTCTAGAAAGGTTTGCACTGGATTTGGTTCCAACTAGAGGATGGAGGATTGAGCATTTTTATGAAGGCCTTGATCATGAGATCCAGATAGCCTACTTGGATAGGAAATTTTCCACTTTTGGAGACATAGTGACATAGCAGGTGAGGCAGAACGAGTTATAGCTACTCGACCTCGCCGAGATTTTGATCGAAGGCAACAACATCGAAGGCCATACCAGCCAGAGGAGGTAGCACAACAAAGACATCGAACAAATGCACCAATTTCCAGATTCAGGCTATGGATGACCAGATTTAGAACAACCGACTACCTTTCTGTCGGATTTGCAAATGTCATCATTGAGGTGAGTACAGACTAGGCACGAACACATGCTTTAGTTGTGGTCCATGAAGACATAGAGTCTCCGAGTGTAGAGTAGGCACTAACGCATGCTACCGTTGCAGTCAACCAGGGCATAGATCTGCAACATGTTCAACTCGGCAATACCAACAGTTGACACTCTCAGTGCCTCAACAGAGACTTAAACTTCCAGATCCCCCAACATGAATAACAACAAAGAGGCCAACAAGGCAAAGGTCAAGGCTAGAGAGGTGGAGACCAACAGCTGCTGACACAATAGCAGAGGGTATAGAACAAGAGATGGTACATGGTTGCAAGGCAGACCAAACCACAGTGGAGTAGATAACAGGTACCATCAGCTCAGAATCAAAGGGATTTGAATCATGCGGTACGACCACTAGCACCTCCTGCCCTAACACAGCAATAGCTAGTAAGGATGTATGCAGCCACAGTGGTAAATGCACTTGAGGACACAACAGTTACGACAGGTACACTTCTCATAGCCTTTGAACCTGCACGACTCCTATTTGATTATGGATGCACGCACTCATTTATATTATACACACAATAGTAAAATTGGATATAAGATGGAAGAATTAGGGCATTCATTGCGAGTGTCCACTCTCACTGGTAGTGTTATAACTATGGGCAAGTGTGTGCGTAATGTCCTGTTGAGATTCAATAGCTACAACTTGTAGCTGACTTGATATTGTTCAAGCTACAAGAATTTGATGTGATATTTGGAATGAACTAGACGTCCAAGGAAGTACTCATGATAGATTGCTAAAGAAAGATGGCGACTTTCTTCCATAGAAGGTGCTGCACTTTTTTCCAGGTGGGTCAGGGCTGAGATAGAGAACAAGGATAGATATCCTATCAGAATGCAGTGAGGCAGCTATATCGAGGCAGTGAGTTGATAGTGGAAGCGTTAGTACTGGCTAAGCAGAGTAGTTCAGGGAATAGAGTGATTATTGAGCAGATTCCAGTGGTCAAAGAATTTGTTGATGTATTTCCAGATGAGATTATTGGGTTGCTGCCAGATAGAGAAGTAGATCTCTGCACTGAGTTTATGCTAGGTACAACACTGATCTCTAGAGCTCCGTACAAAATGACACCTCCTGAGCTTAAGGAACTCAAGAAACAATTGTCAACACTATTGGATCAACGGTTCATCAGACCGAGTGTCTTTTCGTGGGATGCACCAGTGCTATTTGTGAGGAAGAAGGATGGAAGCATGCATTTATGTATCGATCATAAGATGTTAAACCATTCAACTATTAAGAATAGATACCCTCTTCCTCGTATTGATGATCTATTTGACCAGTTGAGCTCAGCAGCCATCTTCTCGAAGATCAATTTGAGGTCAGGATACTACTAGTTGAAGATTAGAGCAGAAGACATCCCAAACGTTGTATTTAGGATCAGATATGGCCACTATGAGTTTTTGGTCATGCCTTTTGGACCAGTTTGTAATCATCTTTGTAGACAACATACTGGTATAGTCTTTATCCATGGAATATCATGAGCAACACCTAAGGATTGTGTTGCAGACATTGGGAGAGCACAAATTGTATGGAAAGGTTTCAAGGTATAGTTTTCAGCTATCAAAAGTGAACTTTCTCGACCAATATCATCTCAGCATCAAGATTGACAACAGTGGGAGTGACTCAGCATGCTATAGGCTAGAGATAGTTTGTTGGAATGATGGCACGACTAACCATTCAGCCAAGTGTCCTTGAATAGATCAGGGCTGCATGAAAGAAAGATAAATAGTTTAGCCTATGGCTGGAAAAGGGAACATACCAGGAATTGGCCAAGATGCCGATGGGTTTGTTAGTCTAAGAAGTTGACTATTTGTGCCAGATGTTCTAGAGTATCACAGAATTTAGAAGTACGATTCTTCACGAGGTTCACACTTCACGATGCGTAGTGCATCCAAGTGTAGTGAAGATGTACCACAATGTCCGATGAACTTATTGGTAGCTAGGAATGAAGAGAGAGGTGTAAGACAAAGTCGCCAGATGGTTGGTGTCCTAGCATGTGAAAGTCAAGAACGTACGTCTAGGTGGAACACTATAGCCAATGGAAACCACAGAGTGGAAGTGGGAGAGCATTGTATATGACTTTGTTGTTGGTTTACCAAGGATCCACTAACAGAAGGATACTATCTGGGTCATAGTAGATCAGCTCACAAAGAGCGCGCAATTCATACCAATTAGGATGGATTAGCTACTGACCACTTTGGTCACGTTGCACAGAGATCAGATAGTGCCGCTACATGAAGTGCCACGGGAGATCATATAAGATAGGGATCCGAGATTCACATCTCGATTTTGAAAAGCTTTCTAGACAACTATGGGCACCGAGTCGAGATTTAGCATAATTTCTTTTCACCCTCAGACATATGGGCAAGCTAAGAGAACCATACAGATACTAGAGGATTTGCTCCGAGCATGCATTTTAGACTTTAGAGGAAGTTGGGAAGAGCATCTACCTTTGGTAGAGTTCTTGTACAACAACAGTTATTAGGCCTCAATCGGAAGGACACCATTCAAAGCACTATACGGTAGACCATGTCGATCTCCAATATGTTGGGTATAGGGCAGCAAACCAATAGTAGTTCGGCTAGAAATAATACAGCAGACACATGAAGTAGTAGTGCAGATTAGGAAGAGAATGAAGTCATCTCAGGACAGATAGAAAAGTTGTACCGATCAATGCAGATGTGAGGTTAATTTCATGTTAGGAGATCAGGTTCTCTTAAAGGTCTCTCTCACTAAATGAAACATAAGATTTGGGACACTTGGGAAACTTAGTCTGTGATATATCGACCATTGACTTGATCGAGCACAGTGGACCAGTGGCTTACAGGCTAGCATTGCCGTCTCATATGTCAGCTATGCACGATGTCTTCCATGTGTCATTGCTGAAGGCGTACCATCTAGACAACTCTCATGTTGTCAATTTCAAAGAGATAGAGCTGCAACTAGACCTGACATATCTAAAAGATTCAGTCAAGATTGTTGATTGCTGACTGAAGGTTCTCTGAAGGAAAGAAGTCCCTCTAGTGCGAGTGCAATGGACTTGACAAGGAGTTGAATAATCTACATGGGAACATGAAGATACTTCTCCTGGCCTTGAGCACAAAGGCCAAGTACTCTCAGGCAGTCGCCATCAGTACCCTTTGAACCACAAGTCATGACATGCGCTGTACAAAATAGTATCCATAAACCTCCACATTCTCCGGGTGTGAGGAACTCAAACGCGGAGTTGTCAGGATCCCTCGGGAATGGAACAGTCCGCTGGAACTAATCCAGAGCCTGCTTTGACTATCACGGCATCCTCTGCATGGTACGTGCAGTCGATTTCTCCATCTCTGATCTCACTGAAAACTCGATAAAAATATATATAGGCCTGGGAAGGGATTTATAAAATAGGCCCAAAGGCAACTTGCTATGGATCTTGTTTTCGAAATCATTCTCG
>JAVDBV010051920.1:0-10293 GCA_032619315.1 Piper longum
AAGATTCAAATCAAACTGGGCATATATATATATATATATATATGCCCAGTTTGATTTGAATCTTAGATAATCACCACTTGATGTTACGGGTTTTGAGGCCTATTTAACTTCTTCGCCTAGATTTTCTCAATTTATCGAATATATATATAGTTATCATCTGTATATCGGGAGTGCCCAACTTCTTTGTGTTCATAAAGTCTAAAAGTTGAACGGACTTAAGACCAGCTCGAAAGAAATAATATAACAAGCAGGTAAAACCCTAATCCACACAAGGGTTTTACAAAATATACACCGTGCCACTTATAAAGTATATATTAACGGTTATGGTATTGAAAGTTTTGACATCGCTCTTTTACATTTAGAGACCAGAGCAGTTTATGGCTCAAGCATAAATAAGACTATATAGTATTTACTTGCCTGACTAAAATTATGAATAGAAATATAAATAGAATACTACTATGCATTGGAAAAAGAATAACATTATATTTAATTTTTATATTTTTTTGGTATTATTCATAATACCATCATATTTTGAAAAAAAAAAAGGAAACGAAAGGACACCACTATATTTTGCCATATATTTTTTGGGTGTGCAAGCGTAAGCGGTTCATTGATCAAGCTTAAATTGTTTCAAAAACAGTTTGATTCAGTTTTTTATTTAAATGAAACGAAAACTTACTCAAATCCAACCCAAAATGTGATGGTATTTTAGATATTAAGTAAATAAATATAATTAAATTATAAAATTATTTAAAGTACCATTGAATTATGAAAAGTGTATTTTTCCACTATTTAATCGTAAATTTCTTTTATTTTCTAGCACGCAAATAAGATGGTTTATCGTTTAATCGTGCTCGTTTTTAACTCTATGTTCAATTTTATTTATCAGGGTTAAATATCCAACTCTCTAAGAGCTATGAAGAATATATTGAGCTAACTGTGATCAACATATATTAAGCTAAATGATTGTATTGGTAAGAGTTATGAATAGAACACCAACTCATTTTAGTCTATAAATTTTTAGATAGGCTGATATGGGCGATTCATGGCTCTAACAACATTAAGAAATATAAATTTATATTTAAATTTATTTTCTTTATTTGCAGAACTACTGTGACGAGCTTTAAGAATTCTAATTCATTAAGTATTTGATTAGCCGCCGACAAATAGAATCTTTGAATTTAATCTTTTAACTTATTACTAACAAATATATAAAGTATAATTTAAATTGAAATTTTTGCTTTTTTACTATTGATGTTGGATTATCTAAATCATCTAGGATCCGACTCCATTTTGATTTTATTAATTAATAAATAAGTAGAAATCCTGAAATCAAAGGATAACATCAAAATTATGAGACATTTAATTAAAAAATATAAAACATCGATATTAGAATATTGATACCAACACATTTTAACTTTATTTACACTAACCGAAAGTATAATAAAAATAAATAAAATTGACTCACTTCAAGCTATAGAATACTCAACCCAACCTCAAAGATAAACTTGTTCAACTTTAATTAAGCAAATTATAACTCAACGGGTTCAAATAGGGTGAAGAGATTATGCTTTAAATTGGGGGATATATAATAAATATGAAAAATGCCCTAAACATTTTAACTCAGTTTGTATTTGAGTTGCTTCACTCATCCCTTTTGTGATCATATCAATGTATTTTTTGCTTAGAAAATAGAAAGTTCATTTTTTTTAAAAATAATTTAAAAAATTAAATAAAGTTGGCAAATTTAGAGAATTAAAGAGAAAAAACGGGGAATTTATATGTAGCTTGGAAATGGGGGATGTAAGACTTGATTTAGAGATGTGAGGTTAGAGGTCTAGTACTTGCGAAGCTTAACTCGGTCAAACCTTATTCGTAAGATTTTAAATAATTAATAATAGGATTTAATTTGAGAGAATCAAGTACTCTTTTCTAAATGGTCAAATTTGGTAAAAAGGTAATAAATACCAGGTACCCGATACCAATTCCTAAATTAAAATTTTAATTATAAAAATTAATAATCATTACCTTTTTAAAACTAATATTTATTAATAAAATTATCAAATACCTTATTTCTATTTTCAAAATATTTTTTCACCTAGCTTCATTTTTTAGACATGTATTATTTTTATATAGTTTAAATATTTTTTCCAAACATATAAATTAAATAGTTAAATAGGTACCCATTTAATAAATAGTTGATTTGGCTTTGAATGATAAATGGTTGGGTTTAATATTGAAGGTGAAAAAATTAAATAGTAAATAGTTGCATTTTATTTATAAATTTAGCTTAAATGGAAGATATAATTTATGAAATACCCGACCAAACCGGACAAATAGTCACCCCTATAGGAGGATAAATAATGGTATTTCCAAAAAAATTGCCAGCCGTCAATTGGGCATGGGCAAAAAGAAATATTGTAAAACAAAATTTTTTATTTCCCTAAGTAATCTCAAATTGCTTCCCTAATGCTTACTTATACTAAATACTATATGGCAGCACCCGAGTGCCCTAATGCATTTTAATTAAGTACCCAAAAATAACAAATGCTTAATATCCAATAATGAAATTATTTCTTAGCACACAGCCCTAAGCCACATACATATCATATTATTAATATTATACTATAACAAAGGAAAACTCACCCTTCTTTGCAACGTGTCTTTTACCAATTCACCTACATTTACCACGTCAATTATTATTTACAGCTTTTAAATTTCTTATTAAGCAAATACATAAATGCCTTATTTTTTATAATTTTAAACTTTTAATAAGACTAATTATTTTATAATTTTACATTTCAAATTAGCAAAATAATAATTTTTAACCAATTTAGTACTAACAGTGAAATAAAAAGTTTTCAACTTAAATCGGCTGCACATAATGGATTCTTTAAAAATTACTAAAAATAGATGAAAATCCTTAATTGAATAAATATACATAAAAACACTTATAATTTTGTAATTTTAAATTAAATTCAAAAGTATAATTTAAAATCAAATATGATAATATTTATGATGATATTTATAAATTATAAACTTATGGACTATGCACAGGTGTCTAGTTAATACCTACAACATATATACTTCAAGGTCTCCCAGATAACCTACTTGACCCCCAAGTGGTAAAAAAAGAAGCCAATTGACTGCCAACGCAGAAAGCAAACAAAGCCAGAACAGATTTATTAAAAGAATATAAAGAAATACATTTCTTACTTTTCTCTTCTTTTCCTACCCTTTGTGTGTGTGTGTGTGTGTGGAAGAAACCAATTTGAAACAGATAATTGAAACTTCAAACTTTACAAACTGAAACAGATCATTGAAACTTCAAACTTTATAAACTGCACGTTTCTCCTGCTCTTTCTAAAGTGATGCAGTGCTAAGGGCGTTTAAGAAGCAGTTTTGAAACTTATAACAGCAAGTTAAACGCATTCCCTATGAACTACTTGATGAGAAGAATCATTTGGCATAAAACGCCAATACTGTCAAAATTCTCAAAACAAAATTAATAGATTTCCCAATGATGATTCGAACCTTAACTATGATGAATCTGATGATCATGAACAAATAGAACTAAACAAATCAATTTATTAGATTACGCCCCAAAGCTACATTATATAATCCATCAAAGTGGATGTCATGATCTTAATGTACAATGTGTGAAGCCGAGAGAAACACACTTCAAATCAAGAAAATAAATACTAGGCTATAAGGAGATAGAGACTACATACAAGGACGCTGGAAAAAGCATGTATCTGAAGTGCCTACTGGTTAGCTTGCTTAGATTGCACAGACGCAATAGCATCTGAAGAAGGTGCAGATTTGCCATTTTGTGGATATAGACTGGATGCTACAGCAGAGTCGCTGATTAATCCATCGAAGTTAAGTTTCATCTTCCTACAGCTGAAATTAAAGAATCAATTAGGAGAAGGTATAAAGTGCTAGCAGGAGATAAAAATTCAAAGGCACATTCAATGCAGTAAAAAAGTAGTCAAAGATACCTCTTTAAGCGGTTATTTATGGCTGTTAGATCTTTTGATGGACTTTGATAAGCATGGCTGCTCTCTCCAACACAGGCATAGTAACTTCTAGAGCTGGGAGATATCCATGTATCCATCTATATAAGAGCACCACTAATCAGTGAACAGTAAGTAAACAAATAAGCAATAGGTACTAGGGATACAAGTTAACCACGCAAGCATATGTCAAGTCACATTACATTAAGAATAAAATAGCAAATAATATATGTCATGATATCGCCTATTAAAAGGTCATTCATATATCCTCAATGATGAAAAAATGATAAGACTGTCCCAGTTACACATCTACCCGCTCAGCAAATAATCACAAAAATCCACCCCACAGATTAGGCATCTATGAAATTTTAATCATGTTTTATACCAATGTATTCTCAAATAAGTTAGTAATGAAAATTCTATTGAGAACAGCCAACTTATCGATTAAGAAGCCTAGATTACAAGAACAAGAATAACATGCATTAGTCTTGCGAGTCAAATATAGATGTAATCAAATCTTGACCTAATCATATCAAGTACCATTAATGAACTATAAATCGAGCAAATGAGCAAGGATGCCAAATATATGATAATGAAACAAGTTCCTTCTAGTTAGAGCTTAAGTACTTTGTCCAAAAGTTTGTAGCAGACCTTTGAGGAACGTAACGGAGAGACATATACATTATGAGCTGCAGACACTTTCTTAGGAGATATATCAGGAATACTGGGGAACGATGATAATCTAGGCCCTTCACATGGATGTCCTGAACAATAAGATCATCTAAGCAAACTCAACTGACAGGATACCAGCCTTAATTTGAAACAAAGTAAATAAAAACTGACCTGTACTGTCATTAATGGTATTATTCTCAGCAGCTCCATTCACCCTAAAAGCTGTTACAATAGGTCCCATTTCCACCAAATGTGACTTGACGGATGGAACAAACACGTCATTGTAGAATTTGATAACATCCACATGATCTCGTGCAGTTCTCTGTTTTCTCAAAGCAACAAAAAATTTTAACTTTAGAAACCTTAGATTAAAAGCAACAAATTTTTAAGAAAATGGATTTACCGCATTGCGACTTGCTGATGAGCAATTGACATATACACTGCGAAAAACCTGTACTTTACAATAAGGCTGTTTTTTATAATTGCAAATAATTTCCTTAAATGACAGCTTCACTTCAGAAATCTGCAAAAAATATAAATGATTTAAAAAGAATATAAATGTATTTAACAGAACAAAGGGAATAGAAGGGGATGAATTTAGAGAGAAATTTTTACAAACCTTTGCCACACCATATATGCTGCAAAGAATAAGCTGATCAATATGGCGGTTGAAAAAAATGGCAGTCTGCTGGTTAAGAATCTTCTTAATAAAATTGTACACACTCTCCATAATTTCCTGAGACAACTGCAGCCTTTCACACAAGCTTTTAACTCTAATAGCACCTAACTTTAAAATCTGCAAAACAAGAGGTAAAAAGTTAATGAAGCGCCTGTGGAAAAAGGTGGCCAAGAAATTAATTATTTTACAGCATTTTCCAGGAGAATAAGTTAGCCATTAGCAGCAAATACAATAAAACAAAAAAAAAGAAAAGCACACCTTGGTAAAAAATATTTGAATTCCAGTCTCTGCACAAGTTTCTCCACCTCCTGCTGGACTAGGGCGTGCAGGGCTATGGAAAATAAAAAAGTCAAACATTAGAAAAATAAATGGCTGCTAGAAAATAGATGAAGCATAATAATCCAAATAAAATTCCTACCTAGCAAAAACTGATTGCAAGGGTGGTAACACTTTTGCTTTTGGAGAGTTGAAAGACAAAACACTATTTTTAACTGTAGATGTTGAGGAGTTACACTCAACTAACACATTCCTCTGCTCACCACAAAGTCTCTTCGGGGATCGCATGTCTCCATTTTGATCTGCATCGCAACAATACAAGTTCAACATATCACTAGGAAGCTAATCATTGCCATTTATATTATCCTGTATAACTGAAACAAAACATTGGTAAAAGCTTCAAAGAAGGGGTGTGGGATAATATCCGTGTAGAAGTGAAGCCCACTTAAGTGCCATAATCTATATCTGTGCAAAATAATGCTAAATCAGCACCAAATCTGTAGAATATAAGCATTGGTCTGGGTACTACCAGATGAGTACCTATATTTGCCTACAAGATTTATATCCAGGTATTGAAATGTGTTAGATGATTCACAGATAAGAGTCATTAGACAGATATAAAACTATAAAAAAATAAAAAACCGAGAATCAGTGACCAACAACTAGCCTCGCTTGGTCCAACTTTCAAGCTCATAACTTGATACCACAAATACCTTTTCCAATGGTATCCACCCTCATAACATAAGTTTCCCCCTTGCACTTCTCTAATTAGATATATGAAAAATCATCATGCACAAAATTCATCAATAAGTTAACTCCAACCTTTATCGCAAAAACTGGTTCAACAAGATAGAATGGAAAGGAAACTCACCTCTTGGAACAGGAATAGAAGTCAGAGGTGGCAGTGTTCCATTTGAAATGTTATGCTGAGCTGCAATCGCATCTAAAGATGGCATTGGCTCTGCAAGTAATGATTGCCGGTTTATCTCTGTAGCAAGATTTGGTCTAGCAATAATCAAGGAATTATACAGCGATGAGCCCTTTTCCCATGCCATGCTCTCCAGTAACCGCTCTTCAAGAGAGTTCAGGTGCCTTTTCAACTCTCTTGGTAAGCTATCTTCATGCCTCACAAAAGTTTCGATAACCTTGCTCAAGTCAAAAGCCGTAATTCCTGTTTTCTCCAAAACAGCAGGAAACAATATGGCAGTAGTTTTGTAAGTAGCCAAAATTAGCTCTGCAGAACAAGCTAGCATGCATCTATGGAATCTCTCATTTGACAACAACAAAGTTAGATTATTTCCCTTCAATAAATTGGATTCAGCTCGACAAATTGCCTCCAAAACTCGGTAGTATAATTTCAATGCTTCCATTTTTCTTTCGTCTGCCCATATGTTGTCCATAAGATTAGCGGTTTGTGAGCATCCAGAAGCAGCTCGCTCATAATGACAGCTAGGAAATATCGCAGCAAGTATGACATGGGCTCTGTAGGCAACCTCATGCGTAACATCCCTGTCGCATGACGACAAGTATGCTTCTAATTCTGACGTAGGCTTGGAAGGAAGTGGAGAAATGACAGTACGTAGCCACTTCACAGTCGTCATAGCTGTGCTTACTGGAGTTGGAGCCATTCTTATGTCAACGCCACCTAACTTGCTATTAGTCAACGAAGCAATGGGAGAACGCAATGGGGTGGCAGGACATGCTGCATTCTTAACTGGGGAAGACAATGTTTCAAAATTTCTCTGCACAAATTTGTAACAAAATAACTCTGCATTAATTCATCTAATACAGTTGTGACTCATTCCAAAAGTTCAAAAAAATAATGCACATAATATAATTTCTCTCTTGGAAATAAACCATTATTACAAGCCTTACCTTAATCCCAGATAGATTTAGGGAATTTCCAGGTAAGCTTGCAGTGCCAAGCAAAGTTTCATCCTCATCAATAAACATTCTTTCATCAATGTTACCGTTACTGTCAATTGCATCACAATATTGCTTTTCCAAAACTTGTAGACTCAATAACATTGACTCCTTATTCATTAAATCCTCAAAGTAGGCCAAACCAGCTGCATTTGCAAAGAATGAGACATCTAAAGTATGAACGGAACAAATAGATGCTAAAAACAACAAGAAAATGATATACTAACCTGTGTTAATATTGTCCAAGGTTTCAGATTTACATTCTGAAGCTGAACATGGCACTTTCTTTAAATTATCTGCTATCAACTTATTAGCATTTTCCATCATTTTCCTTATTTCATCTTCTGAAGTTTGATAGATTTCACAGAGAGATGAAATAAGATCCACCCCTTTCTCAGTCTTCTTAGCTGAATAAACAAATATAGAAAAAGTAGGTCAAATAATACTTAATGTCATCTACTAATATCTTGAGACCAAATAGTGAAAGGAATTACCAAAGGGAGAAGTGCCATCAAGAGAAAAGTTCCTAAAGTGCAGAGGGACATGAAGGATCAGAATAGCCTATCATGACAAGAGCAATTAATTCAATGAAAATTAAACGTTAAAAAAATATGTAAGTTTGAGAAAATCTGAGTAAATAACTAACCAAAACGGAAACTAGGCCAGTGGTACATGTGACCAGATCCTTAAACCTACTAAACACACGGATTCTGAGTAATAAAAAGAGTAGCCAGCCAAACCGATGAAAATTAGACAAGCAGTCAGCAATATCACTGGGAGCACTCAAGTTTCCATTATTTATATCTCTTCTTGAGAAAAACTTCTGATATCCTCCATTGTAAAAGCTGAATAAAGAAATAAGCAAAGGCTTAAATTTACAATTATAACAATCTGATGTAAAATAATAATTCCAATCCATGACCAAAATTATGAGGATTCAAGTGGATAAAGATGACGATGAGGGCAATGTCATTTTTTTCTCTAAAGATAATCGTCTTTTGAATATAGGACAATATCAAAAAAAAAAGGAAAAGAAGAAGATATATATTGCAATTGGTCAAAATTTTCATCAAGAATAAAATAACAATACGTTCAAAGGGAAACAATAACAAACTATTAGCTTCCAAAGGAAACTGAATTTATATTTTTAATGGCAGCTTTGCGATAGACGATGACTAAATTTATATTTTTAATTCAGCGATCATCTGATAAGGCATATGATGATAACTTAAAAAAAGCATATGATGATGATGGCGACATATATTCAAACTACATACAATTAATCCCTCTTGAAAGGGTTGCAATAAGAAGGAAAAGTGACATAAAAATTTCTACATGGTTTCTACAATCATGGAAATATGATATTCAAGTCAAACATCCCAATCTGGCTTCTAGACAAGGTGTATAGTGAAATAATAATGATGATGAAGCATGAGAAGAACTTAAGAGTTCCATTGCATACTATATTCACAAACTCCACATTTGACTACAATTTGATAAATGCATTCTTGCAGCAAGTTCACACTGATAATTGGCATATTGCATTAAACAAAAATAAGTATTTAAGCATATAACTAGTAGCAGTGTCAATCAGACCAGCATCAATAAACATGGCAAGATATAATGTCTAACACAAATCTTACTTGCTTAAAAGGCTGAGCTGCACAAAATCTTCTTGTAATTCCTTAACCTAATTACATTTACAAAGACATATTAAAACTCATTACAAAAAATAATAGCAACAGATAGCAATTTTGGCAATTAGACATGCACCTGTAGCCTTTTCTCCCAATTTACACCATACATGTTGCTCAAAACATGTTCTGACCTTAGAAAAAATTGTGGCATCTCCCTGCAGAACTCGACAACACTGAAGACAAAATTCAAAAAACAGGAAAACTCAGGTACGTGGGAGAACAGAGTAATTCATCAGAAGAAGAAGATATACGATTACGTGAGCTTTGTGGCCCTCAATATATTGCACAAACTGATACTGCCACCATCAACGATTTTCTGCTCTTGGTTGGCTGGAGTTGTTTCACTTAATCTCTTCACAGTAAACAGAATGCATGCAAACCAGAACCGCTCTATTTCTGCCGTCTAATTGCACATCATTGGAAACAAAACATTAGGCCAAACAAAGCAAATTCAATGCACACACAAACATATTTCAACAAATCATTAACAAAAATTTCCTATTTTTTATACTATTTCCACCGTCAGTGAGCACACAAGACAGAAAAACATAATAAAGCTAAACAATGTGAATTCAATGCAGACTATGACATATTTCAACAAAACACGTGAAAAAATCACAATTTTTGTATCATTCGCCATCTAATCTTTAAATATTGAGATAGAAAAACAAGGCCAAACAAAGCTAATTCGATACACGCTCCGACAGAACCCATGAAAAGCTCCTAATTTGTGAACAACACGCAATCTTTAGAGAAAGAACTTACAGATCCGCTTCCTATGGACGACATATGCGCAACAAGGAGACTTTTGGTCTGTTGCAGTAGCCTCAACCCCTGTTTGAACGTCTCCTCACTAAGCGATAGCCCAGTCTGCACAAGATCATCAAAACCATCAATCGCATGTAACAAAACAACAACAACAACACCCCCAAATCAATACTAGAATCCAAACCTTGCACAGCTGCTCGAATCTCCCTTCAACGCTCCCATCGTCGGGACGCGAATTCCGGGAAGAAGCAGGATCCTTGCC
>JAVDBV010051923.1:0-15128 GCA_032619315.1 Piper longum
GACTCATATATATATATATATATATATATGAGTCTTCCATCATTGTAAACGTTAAATTTTGATGAATGAAAATATGAAGTGTTGGGTCTATCTTCGAACCTCTTGAAATTCTTCGTGAATTGTCGGTCTATCTCTCCCTCTCCCAATTTGTTGGGTTTCTCCTTTTTCCTAACCCCCTCTTTTTCTATCCTTATCTCTATCTAATTTTATTCTCCCTTCAAATCCTTTTTCCTGTCCCCATCACTTTTCACTTGGTTGCTATCTATTTCATTATTATATTATAAATCTCTATCTAATTTTATTCTCCCTTCAAATCCTTTTTCCTGTCCCCATCACTTTTCACTTGGTTGCTATCTATTTCATTATTATATTATAAATCTCTATCTAATTTTATTCTCCCTTCAAATCCTTTTTCCTGTCCCCATCACTTTTCACTTGGTTGCTATCTATTTCATTATTATATTATAAATCTCTATCTAATTTTATTCTCCCTTCAAATCCTTTTTCCTGTCCCCATCACTTTTCACTTGGTTGCTATCTATTTCATTATTATATTATAAATCTCTATCTAATTTTATTCTCCCTTCAAATCCTTTTTCCTGTCCCCATCACTTTTCACTTGGTTGCTATCTATTTCATTATTATATTATAAATCTCTATCTAATTTTATTCTCCCTTCAAATCCTTTTTCCTGTCCCCATCACTTTTCACTTGGTTGCTATCTATTTCATTATTATATTATAAATCTCTATCTAATTTTATTCTCCCTTCAAATCCTTTTTCCTGTCCCCATCACTTTTCACTTGGTTGCTATCTATTTCATTATTATATTATAAATCTCTATCTAATTTTATTCTCCCTTCAAATCCTTTTTCCTGTCCCCATCACTTTTCACTTGGTTGCTATCTATTTCATTATTATATTATAATAACAAAGGAAAACCCACATTCGTTCGCATGTTTTCTTTATTGCAACATGTTCTTTATTAATTTGCTTAAAGTTGTCACATCTCTTTATTATGATTTTTATAAACTTACCATTTTTATTAACAAAGCCCGCAATGCCTTATTATTTTATATTTTAACTTTTATCAAGAAAGTCTACATGAATTTATTACTTTACAGTTTTACTCTTTCTTGTTAAAAAAAAAAGATTTAAACCAAGTTTGGTAGGGGTAAAATAAAAAGGTAATCTCAAATTAGATTTTGCACGATAGATCATAAAAAAAAAAACCCTTAATTAGGTAGGTAGATATGAATTAGTAGGAATTTTAATTTGAGTAAAACTTATACGCTTAATTAGTATTATTAATTTTCAAAAAATTCCGACTATATGTTAAATTTTAGGTAAGAATTCAAAAATAAAATTTCGCACTTTTACTAAATTCAAAATAAAATTTGAAATAAAAACAACTACAGTTATTATTTATGGTGATATTTATAAATTATACACTTAGTCCACGACATCTAGTTTCCTAATACAGTGCAAACTTTCCTGCTTTCTATCTCATAATTAACCATTTTTTTTCAAGAAAAACCAAGGACAAATTACTGGGCTGGGATAAAAATTATGTGAAACTTACAGTAGCAGTCAGGATGGACACCACTTTGTCACCAGCTTTCACCGATTTCACTTCAGGGCCGACCTCAACCACCTCTCCAGCAATATCAGATACTGTTTCATAAGAAGGTATATATCATCATATTGTAGTCCCAACATAAACCTAATTTGTCAAAAAGAATCATATGATCTTCAAAAATGAAAGGGTACAGCTCTCTAGAACAGTGGCTGCAAAAATATAATTGAAGAGACCACAGTTTAGAGTTCAGATCTTATGGTCTTCCAAGCAAGAAAAAAAATCCTGCTAGCAACTTTAAAAATTGCCAAGTACCCATTTTTTAACTACCAAATCAGTTAGAAAGATATCAGACCATACAATCTGGACATCAGTAATATTTGGCTTCTTTAGTAAAATGAAACAACTGCTACAAAATATACAAAGTACAAAAATCCAGAGGTGGACGACTGGGAGATCAAGTTGTAATCCTTGTTACTAATAACTACAGTTTCTAGGATATCAGAAGAAATATTGAACAAAACCCATTACTTGAAACAAGTTACAAGTATAAAAAGAAGCCAAGCCAAACAAATCACCTGGAACAAAAGGAAATTTGCGGGGAAAAAAGAGTTTAAGCACTCCCTTTTGGATTTTCCAATCAACTGGATTAATAGCTGCAGCTTCCACCTTCACTAGAACCTCATTTTTCTTCGGAGAAGGTATCGGAATTTCTACATGCTGAAGATAGCCAAAAAATAGTTATTTACACCAAAATACAACAACAATACATCATAGACCTGTAAAGTTGGATCAGTCATTTCCAGTAAACACAATCAATAAAATAGGCATAATATCCAAGATAGTCCCAGGAGAAGGAAACTTTAACAGAGCATCATACACGTAACTGCCATAAAATAAAAGAAAAGCAGAAGATAACACGTCCTTAAGCCATTCATCATGCTAATCATGATTAATCTTGTTTTTTTTTCTAAACAACATAACCTGATAATATCATATACGGAAAAAGAAATATAATATGTACAAGCAAAATGTAAAAGGTGGTAAAGCAAGACATAGGCATGGATGCAGGGATCTTGTTCTGAAGAGGGAAACCATACAAAAGTAACGCTGTAACAGTTCATTCAAGTATCAAAGCAATGATTCAAAAGCAATCTTTTCAATATAAACAAACGACAAACGATACCATAAGTCAATCGAGGAGCTCAGGCAAAAAAAAGAAAAAATCCAAAAGCAAGGGCTCAAATTGTTAAAGAACACTCAAATCCAGTTTAGTGTATTTATTCCAATCTAGATCACGATGAAAATAAATGAGACTGCAACACACCACCAACAATACAGATATTTGCAGTCTAAAGTAGAACTGACCCATTTCCAAAATCAGTGAACAGAATCTAAAACAATAATAAGTATGACATAAATCACACACCACAGAGAAGCGGGGGGTTGTGCAAGGTGTCAGTGTGTACCTTCAGAGCAGCAGCTCCACCACCAAAGCCGTCGTATTGGACAGCCCTCATGAGCTTCCCAGCCATGGAAACACAACCAAAATGCTCTCCTAAATCCAACAATCCCTTCTTTATCTCGAATCTCGATGGCAGCAATATCGTGATAAGGTTTGAACCAGGGCACGGTTGACTTAGTTCCCAAGTTTTCGTGGCCGGACTCGATTCGAGTGCTCGCCATTAATTTTCAGATTGATTCCAAACTCGATTTTTAAAAAATTGATTGGACTTAATTAAAATATATTAATTTTGAGTTATATCAAATTCGATTAAAAAATATTTAATTCGGTTTAAAATTTAGATCGAATCAACTTGACGTGTAATATTAATTTTTAATAATATTTTTTTAATAATATATGGATAATATAATATTAAAAATAATAATTTGGTATAAAAATAATTAAATTAAAATAATTTAATAGTTATTACATGATTTTAAATTATGAAAAATAAAATTATTACATGATAAAATTACATCTTCAAACTTACAACGATAAAACTCGAATAAGAATAATATTCAATTAGTATTCAATTAGGCTCGACTCAAATTTAAAATAAAATAACTCAACTTAAGACCATAAATCTGAAACTCAATTTTTTTATCAAATGAGTTAAATTCAAATTATACAAAATTCAACTCAAGACTTACCCTTCTTTAATTTGAACAATTGCATATAACAATGACATCTAAGATTACTGAAGGGATATTTAAAATCCATTTGTATGGATAGACAATTGCCAATACATTCGGACGGTGGGGAGTGACCAAACTATTCTAAATAACACACAGGCTATTGTACTGAATTCATAACCAATCCAAGGTATATTTGGTTTTACCGGTTCAACTTTTAAATTTATAAATAAATTATTTATTTGATATTAGAAATATATTTTGCATAAATATTTTATTAAATGACGATTACAATACCATAATTTCCAATATAAAACCAAACTTTCTTAAAATTTTAGATTAAAAAATCAAGTATAAATTAAAATATTAAAAATATTTTAACACTATTTGAGAGGTAATATGCAAATACATCGGGTACAATAAGGTGGTATGATGCTACATTATGAATACCAACTAAGATTTTTAAAACCAAACTATTGAACTAGTTTGGCTTTTCTTTTTTTATTTGTTTAACATCTATCAGTCACACCAGAGATAATTTTGTACCAGTAAATAAATGAAAAAAAAGGTTATTTTTTTATATCATCCACTTGTTTTCAAAAAACCGAGCGCAAAATTCTAAATTCTTTCTTTTCACTTTGTATCAATACATAATTATCAATTGTCCATGTTCATTCTAATAATTTTAATCTATAGTCATTAAAATCAATAAAAAATTAATAAAAAACGTAAAGATTTTATTAGTACTTTCATTTTGGACACAAAAATTTTATAAAAAAGAAATGAAAGTGAACAACTCTCATATATCTTGTATGAGCTAGACCTAATACAAGTTATATAGGCAAAAATAAAAATAAAAAGGTTAAAAGCATTGAATTGATTTTGAAATTTACTTAGTTATGCAAATTTTAGATAGCTAAATGTGTTTGAAATAAACTCATTTTTTCTTTTTTGACGGATCTCTCAATGTCTTGAAGCTTCCAATTTCTTCAATTAAATATATGTTTTTTCACTTGATCCCCATAAACTGGTAATGCAATGGGCATTGTTCTTTCAGTTCTCAGCCATATGAAAAAAGCTGAAAGACAACTAGAGCACCTCTCCTCCATCTTTTAAACAGCTTTTCCCAAGCACATTCGTTAGCAGGAAAATATAAATTAAAAATTAAGAAATCAAAACAATGATGAAGCATAATCTTCAAGAAAAAATAAAATAAAATAAAAAGTAAAAAGAAGAAAAAGGACAGTCAATGCCTAGTCCAAACAAAAGGAACAGCACGGCCAGAAGTTCAATTTGAGTTCCTGCATTTCCCTACATCCCTCTAGTCGTCTCCCAGCTCATCTCTGTGGCTCGACACTATAGTCCTTACTCCACAGCATTAGACAATGGCAATCCAATTGTAACCCCGAAAAACACCCAGAGTCACATGCCCATCAGCTTGTTTGTCACAAATTGTTATTAAACAGTCTAATCCTAGCAAACTACAGCCCTTATGATTGTCATTAGGCCAAGGCTACAGACCAGAGAGGGGTGCTTTCTAAGTACAATCAGTAGAGGAGAGGAAAAGAGAAATACATAACAAAGCATTAACATGAAAAGGCTAATAATGTTTTACGTTTTATACTTTCTATAAATTTAGAGGTAGTTTCCGAAGTTACCCTGAATTTGATTACCTCAAATCTGTAAGATATATAAAAAATATCTCTAAAAATAATAAAGTAGATTGCACCTTCAACAAGAATTTGAGTTCATAATCACCGACATAATAACATGTACTAAACACAAAAATATATCAGTAAAAATGACCAACACAAGATGAATGATACTGTGTTTCACATATAAGAACATCTAGAAATTAGAAGCTCCCCTCCCCACCAAAAAAAAAAAAAGAAGAGAAATGTAGTTGCAGTCATTCAAGTACAGTGTGCCCTCGAATGTTAATATAAGCCGTGGATAGAGTTCTGGTTCTAGCGATTATGCAGGTGATCAAAGCTAAGCGGCTGCTGCTGATAGAATGGAACCTGCATACCATAATAATATACACAAAAAAGAAATAAGCTTTACAGCTACAACATAATTTGAGCGTTGAAAAAACAAAAACGTGTTGCTTGGAAAAAAAACAAAAGCGTAATAGTTTTACCTGAAAAACGCCATGCCTCAAATGCTCATATGACTGTGCATACACCATTGTAGGGCTAGGCCAGTTCACGTAGAGAGTGTCACCACCTGTGTGGGCTGATCCGGGAGAAGAGAAAGAGCTTGAAAGCGGATTTAGACCATAATTCACAGAAGATTGGGGATTCGGCAGTTGACCCAACATACAATGTCTTGCCTCATATGGGACATAAGAAGGCTGAAGCATTGTACATGGCCCGGATGAGCTATATGTTGAATATACAGAGCGGGTTTTTACGTACCTTCACATTCAAAGCTATGAGTTTCAGCAATTTACATAACACACGAGATATCAACAAAAACAATTAATACATAAATCTACATTAAATATAGAATGTATTCCAGAAGCAGTCAATTGAATCATCAAATTTTCTTCAACCATCAATTTTTTTTTTAACACTTATGATAAGCTATAAATACTTTGAATACATTCCATATATACATCTATATATATATATATATATATATTTGAATTCAACAAAACAAATGGCCACAAATTGAAGCAGAACCATTTACTCACCGGTCATAACTTCGGTCATAATCTGGGTCACTTCTATCCTTCTCCCTATCTTTGAATATTGCTGCAACTCTGAAGGCATTGCCGCTGTTTCTGAAGCTGGTTCTCTCAATTGCATCCATAGTATTTGTGCTACAGCTACCACCCTCTCCAGTAAAAGATGGGCTTCTCCTTACATCAGTAAGAGAAGATGGTCCTTCCTGTTCACCACTACTAGAAACATTAAAAATGCGAGCTCGTGCTTTTTCGTACTCCTCTTCTCTCTCTTCAACTGATCGCTCAGCATTCCTTTTAACTCCAATCTCGATGAGATCACTTGAAGAGGCCCTCTCTAGCCTTGGCCTAACAGCTATCTTAAAAGGCTCTAGTTTGCTATGTTCAGACTGCTTAATAACAATTTGTGACAAACAAACCAATGGGTACTTCGACTCCAGTGTTTTTTGAATTACAATCCTATTTCCATTATCCAATGCTATGGAGTGAAGACCGTAGTGTTGAGCTACACGATGAGCTGCAAGGCGAATATAGGATGTCGGAAAATACGGGAACTCAAATTGTGCTGATTCAGAATTAATAAACTTCTGGACGTCCAATTCCATTCTGAGGACTGGAATTAAATGTGAGATAGGGAAATTAGCCCAAAGAACACATATTGATAAATAATAACATAAATAACGAGGAAAAAGACATAAAAACTAGCTCTATGTATGATATGCAAGATAAAAATTTCGTGCAATACCAAGACAATGACGAGTAAGAAGTAATACACCATCTAAACAATTAATCAGATTTAAAAAAGAAAACTTTTCAAATTTTAAGGAGTTCAGCAGCAAGTCTATTGTGGTGATAACTGTCGAAATAGAGTAATCGGACAATAGACACATGCATGGGAGTTTATCCGTCGCAGCTGTTAAATCTTCGGTTTCTCATCTTTCTCTATCACTATCAGATAGGTAAAGCGTTCGAATCAATAGAGAACGGACAGAAGACAACCACCAATGCATGGCTTCGAAAGATCAAAAAGAGGAAACTATAACATAAAAATAAACTACTACGCAGAAAACGGACAAACTGGTGGGAAAAGAAGTTTAGAGAAGGAAAAAATAGCAAACAAACAGAGGCGATTCAAAGGCTTCTCAAATACCCCAAATTCATCCACCTAATTAACCGTCCACACATTGAAAGGGAACGAACTTAATTCAACGCCTATCCTCTGAATTATAATCACGAACCCACCTGATCAAGCAACAAGAAGCCAAATCTTGCACAAGTAACAACAAAGTACCCACCCAATCGAATAAAATCAACTTAGTAAGCAGATGCGCCGTCAATGACCCCACCCCATCCTAAAAAGGTACAAAGTACCCCCAAAACTCCACCCCTTTCCATCCCAAAATCTCCAAATTCAACACCACTCCTATCAATTGTTAGCACACACCCTTCCAATCTAGGAAACAAGAAAGCTGTCAATCTTGCACAAGTAACAACAGCAAGAACCCACCCAATCGAACCCAATCAACAAATGCTATGAATGATCCAAGAAAGGAAAAAAAAAACCCACCAAAATTCAAACTTTTCGTCCCAAAACCACCGAATTGAACATATTCCCTCCAAATCGAGACCACAAACCCCCAAAAATAAAGCAACGAAGAAACAAAAAAAAATATATTAAAGCCCACAATTCCAACCAAGCAAAAAGCTAACAGAAACCTCCTACAAATCAAACAAGGGAGGAAGAGAAGATAGAGGGGGCCGAACCAGTAAGCCGATGTCGTGGATTCTCGAGCGCCTCCTTCAAGAACGGATCCACCGCCTCCACCGCCGCCGATTCGGCCGGAGAAGCCATGGCCACCGTCGGAGTCGGATCTCTCTTTGTCGGGGAGAGATGGGGATGAGGGGAAGAGGGTTGGGGGGCATTTATAGGGCGTGGAGTTCGCGTGGTTTCCAACTTCGGCTCATGCGGGGGTGGGTCCACGCGCTACGCACGTCAAGAGTGGACTGCAACTTTCCTATCTCCGGCTCATCACATCCTGGCCGTCCAATCCGTGGGCCCAGACGGAATAATGCGATTTTAGGTAGGTTTCAACTATGAGAGTAGGATGATCAATTTATTTATTTTTAATGGGAATCTAGTATGGTTTCGTGAAAAGAAAAGGGCCTTGATTTCTAGTTCGGAATTTTTTCCAATTTTTTTTAAAATTTTTTTAGCTTTTTATATTTAATTTAATTTGGCTAAAACTCGTTAATTTTATGCTCGAAAAAATATTTAACTTAAAGTAGATATTTCATTGAGTAATGAATAGGACTAGAGATAAAAAGTATTCGAATTAGTTTGACTCGAAACTCGAACTTGTGTATTTAAACTCGAAAAAATATTTCGCTCGGCTCAGGCTCGTCAATATTATTAAGGTCATATTAAATTTATATAGCGTTGAAAATAAAATTTTAATTCTGCATAAGTCGAATATGAGTTAATCACAAACATTTACTAGGAGATCGACTCAAAAATATAATGAGACAACTATAAGTTAAACTCAAATACTATAAATTTTAGACGAGTTTGGCTCAACTTATAATATATCAAAACTTGTCAAATACTCAAATAAACTCAAATATGGTTGTCAAAAATTAAGCTGAATTTAAAAGCATTCCTATTCTACTCCCAGTCAACATTGGCTCCTATTTATATTCTATTCCTATTCTTTTCAACGGAGAATGTTTCTTAGTTGGGCCTTACCTACTTTACGTTGCACTTGCAAAGGAAAGGAGATGGTTTCTTAATTCATTTCTTATGTGGCTTTCTATACATACTTGCCCACTATTAGATTCCACCCTAACATCAAATGAAGGGTCTTAGAAGTCCCTAACGCACAAAAGAATATCTATATTTATATTATTTTATTATTCCAATGATTGAACCAATTTTTTTTAATCTCATTCCAAACTAAACCCGAGGGCCCGGCCTGACCCCGCTCAATATGAGAGCCCTACATTGGGCTCTCCTTGGTGAACCTAGTGGGCTCTTCCAAATCATGGTAATAGTGCGCCTTGGAAAAGCCCAATTGTTCCTAAGGGCTAATTAGGGCTTTCCCATTGGTTCTTCCAAGGAGAGTTATGAGAGCCCAATAATTTGTTAGGAATAAACAATTTATGGAAATTTTAACATAAAATGAAAATAATGATAAAAAATAAAATAAATAATAAAAATAAATTCAAACACAGTAATATAATTTTTTTAAAAAAATAATGTAATCACTACCCAAAAAATAAAATAAAATAATAAAAATAAATTCAAACACAGTAAATACTACACAAGTAGCCCCCTCTTAAAAAATACTGTAAAATAATAAAATTGTTCAAATAAAATAAAATAAAGAATGATTTATTTTCACGAAACAATGTTCTCTGGTTCAGCTTTTGACGAATTTCTAGTCTATCGAAGAAATTGTCAAACAATAAAGAATGATTAATCAAAAAATAAACAATGTTCTCTCCTTTCTTCCCTCTTTCCAATTATAACAATTCAGTCCAACCTAACTTGGATATCTGTTATAATGACCCAGCCCAAGTGCAAACTCATTGGCCTAGTTATTTTTTTAAAGTGGTTAATCAAAATTAAAGATTATAAATGTATTTTTAAAAATATATTAGATTTTACCTGGGTATATATAAGATGTGGGACTAATTAGTTGGGGGATCTTACACCAACAAGCCATCACACACTCAATTTCCATACCTACACATGTAAGAAACTCCCTCAAAAGTTACATAAATATACAAGAAAATCGCTCTCACATCAAAGAATGATTAACATGACAAGTTGCTGGATATTTTCTAGTTGATTGAAGTTATTTCCGCCAACATCAGCAGAACGAAGCTATTAAATGTATTAATAGCTTTCTAAAGAGCCATCCTGCATCTGGATCCAATGCTCCTAGACATACAAATACCCCAAAAAGTCGGTGATTGCAATTATAGAATGTCGTACAACATCTGAGCTGAATCAAAGCATTAAATCTTGGACCGCTAATTTTCCTTATATAAAAAAGAATGCTAGCAATAGGGTTGGACGTAACCATTTGAAATGTCAAAAGATGGAAGACGAGGGTGGGCACCTAAATGTCCATACAAAACATGGATCACACCCAAATGCATATGATTAGACACATATGACTAGGCTTAGGTAATTAGAACAACCTACATGTGTCAAAGTTACGAGGGGGCTGAAATAATGGAGAGAATTTGTCCAACTCTCCCCTCTAACTAGGACGGTTGGAAAAAATTCCCCACAACACAAATATACTATACCAGGTGTTTAACTTAAAAATAACAATAACAAAGCAAGAGGGTACATGGTCATCACTAAGTTGCTAATTAAGTGAGCAAGCTCGTAAGCATTTAGTGTTTAGTTAGACTCGAATCGACTCGAAACTTGACATTTAATTGCTCGAGCTCGAACTCGAATCCTATACGTCGAGTTTGAACAAGACACTATTCGACTCGACTCGACTCGGTTATAACTCAAACTCGACTCGAAATCAACTCGTAGCTCGACTCGATAATATAATATAATAATATATATAATATCACCTACCTACTCAAAACACATTTAAAATCATAAATAAATCTTATTATTGACAATTAATATAAATTCTAAAAAATAATTTTACAATAATAAAAGAACAAAAACTAATTTTAATTAAAATAAGTCTGCTACCTGCAGAAAATCTCTGTCACAATATTTTAGTTGTTTATCATGGCTTAATTAACTAAAGTCATAAGGTTAACAAATTATGCATGCTATAACTTATATAAAAGACAACCCACCAAAAACGTGGATAAGATAGACAAAAGCTTTACAGTTCATTACTAAGAAAAATACATATATAAAAATATCTTACCTATAATCGAGTTCCTACATGATTTGACGTCCATCAATAAGCCTATGTGTAAAATCCGTGACTCGAGTCAGAGTTTTATATTAGTGAATCAGTCAGTTCAACTGTCAGTTCGAGTCAAATCAGTTTTATGAACTTCGTACTAAGCCGAGGCCAGTCGTGAGTTATGAGCGATAAGGGTCAAGTGTACCTAAGTATATAATGATAACGTCGAAAAGATGATGAGAAATGAGTTATCAGAGTATATGAAAGTTTGTAGTATGTTTTTTTTATGTATTTGGTCGTAAAATTATTTTAGGCCGATTAACGCATTAGGACACGTTATAGGGGAGCTTGGGTGGGTTATTAGTTATAGAACATGTCATTGTGGTGTTATGATGTGTATTATATTTTATAAGATTTCCCCGTATTTTTTTAGAATTTATTATGAATTAGTTATTATTTTTTACTCTAGTCAGATTAGAGTGAACTTTTATTTACAATATTGCCACCAGCCCATTTCTTCCACCCCCCCTCTAACACTTCTCATTCCCCGAAACCCTTGATGCCACCCTCCTTCTGCATTTCCAATGCCGCCTCTGGCCACCGCACCACCGCCAATTGATGTCGCCAATCACTGCCAGAATATCGCCGACCATTCCTCCAACTGTTTGGCCGTTGCCCAACCTCCACGATGCGACGAAGCCACTGTGACTGCCCCGCTCTACCATCACCGATCTTGCCGCCGGTGATTGTCGCCGCTACCTCGACGTTACCAACCCTCCCGTGACCTTCCTCTACCGGAGTAGAGCTTAGTGCCGTCTATCCCGATCAGATCTAGCCACACATCGTTGACCGCCCCTATTTTTCCCTTTTCCAGCGAGCCACCACCTTCACCAACCTTGTCGACGTCGTAGACGCATTGGGCTCACCGAGACTGTGCCAAGGATACCCCATAGCACCGCCATCCCGCTGGTAGCCGCCGCTTGCAATAGTCGCCGAAAAATCGCCCGAAAGTTGTGAAACTCGTCTAAAAATCAGATTCGTTGGAATTCACCGGATCTTCTGCTGAACTCATTCAGTTGAACCCGATCAAATTGTGCGTGCCGTTGAGTGCCGAATTCGACCTCCAAGACTCACAACGAAACCCTAGAAGTCGCCGGTTGCTGATGACACGAGGTATAATTACCTTTGATTTAATTATTTAAAATTGATAATTATTAGCACAACGTGCCAAGATTGATTGTTTGGCATGATGAATGTCTAATAGTGGATGAAGGGATGATTTGAGTTATGCTTAATGAATGCTAATTATTTAATTAAGTAAATTAAATCTGAGCATGCTAGTTAACTGCACTATACTTTAGAAAAACATAATAAAATCAATGTGAATAGGATGAGTTAGAGACATTTTTATTGTGATGAAGATTATTGATTGTTTGATGGGTAATGAGTGTATTGTGAATATGATAGACTATTTTGTTAATTTTAGATCTTTATAACTATATATTTTTAATCCAAAACGAGTTATTTTCGAGCTTATAAACAAGTTGGTTTCGAGTTCATAAATAAACTGGTTTTAAGCTCTCAAATGAGATGGTTTCGAGCTCCCAAACATTCTCATTTCGAGCTCCCAAATGAGCTGGTTTTGAGCTCCTTAAAATTTACTAAAACCTGTATTCGAGCTTGAACAGTATGAGAAATATTCGAGCCAATTTTTAGCATATATACTCAAAACTCATTCAATCTCGAGTCAAGTTCAAATGAATTTTGAGGTATTCGAGACGAGTTTAAGCACAAGGTGAGCTCGGCTTGCTCGCTCGATTAGCAGCCCTAGTCATCACCCTATGTACCATTGCCAAATGGTAATAAGTTATGAAAGGTTGTGGTCATCTAAGCCACTATCTGCATCCTGGTTACACACAAAACAAAGATCATATATCATAACATCATGACCACACATCAAGCCTGATCATAGGCATCCACACATCATATTCACATTTGCATACAACATACACATATCACATAATCATATCATACATTCTTCAAGTGAGGTGACTATAGTCATCGAGCCACCACCTCTCACTCAGCCTTTCCATGGGCTCCTCTCCTTCATACATAAATGCTCCTCCAACTCATGACCTTCAATGCTCTGGGTATTTGCACATGCAACATGGTTTTGTGTACCTAATTTATTATTCTATCAGTTCGTGGGCTCTTGGGTTTGAAAAACACCTGCAAAATTGGGTTAGACTTGCATGCCTGAGAGTATACTGTCTGCAAAATAGGTCAAACACATGCTAGTTATAAATAATACACACTATTATACACAAGGCAACAATACAATTCATAACCGTAATGCCCGAAGTTGAGGGATCTCACAATAGGTCTACTGTCTAGTAGGGTGGCCAATCTACTAGAACAAGAGTGAGACATTGACTCATATTTAACCTTAATTTGTTTTCATTATAGTTATAGAGACTTAGTGATTTTATCACTAACACAGAATTACCTCCACAGGTGGGTTTCTACAATCAAGGGATAACATTTGATGCTGGTAGTTTGAGGACAATCGAGATATGCGAAATATAGTTGGTAACTATTAAGTTGTTTGGGACTTATTTCGTTGTTGTTATTAAACTTGATAATTATTTGGCACAGACTAAAACTAAATATATGGTCCATGAGACAAGTTACCATTGATTATAGATTTAATACTTTATACATAAAAATATGATCTATTTATAATATGATGAAACTTAAGTTCAAGATAATGAAGTCTTTAGTTGCTTCTGCAAAATACGTTTCATCTAGGGTATGAAAAGGTGGGTCATTACAATTGGTAATTTGAGCAAAAGAGTTTCATTAACTTGTGTTTTTTAGTGACTCAATACCTGATTGAATCCACAAGTCCAATGTCCTCAGGGTTAACAAAATTATATTTATTTAATTCTATTTAGTGTTTTATATTTATAATAATATTTTGGTAGTTTAAAAGTAACCACTAGGGTTCTTGGTTAAGGATAAAAACAAGTAGGGCCAATACATGTTGGACTAAATCATAGTGATATCAAAAGAGTGGCACAATCATCAATTGTATTTCAAACGATATTGTGTGAGGTAGTGCACCCACTTGCTTCTGCTAGTTTGATGGAAAGGAGTATATAAAATGACAAATAGACTTCCCCTTACTCTAGGTGTAAAACCCGGGCAATCGGCCCGAGGGTTTTTACAGTCTGTTCGGTTGTTACCTAAATCAAGTTAGTAGGGTCCGGCCCTTCTTGCCATGATTTATATATGATATGTTGTAAGTTACCCGGCCTTAGCCTCCTTCAACGTTCAGAACGTCTGTTTGGATGCGGCACGCCCGGCTTTATGATGTTTGGTCCAATTTAATCGTATATAGTTAGATGTTAGGATTGTGTCTCTCGCGTACCTTTTGTGTGCTTACCGTATGTTTGATAACCTTTCGGACCGTCCTAACCCCTTTTGGGACATGCCGTGCAATTCCTAAAGTGGACCCGATTGTTTTAGGGTAAAAACCCTAAGTTTCTTGGGTTTTGAGATAACCCAACCCATACGACTTTTAGCCAACCCAACCCACTTTTAGATAACCCAACCCAACCTATACATCTATTGGTATGGCACCCATACCCCATAGGTATGGCACCCATACTCTATAGGTATGACACCTACACCTCTAGAGGTATGACACCCACACCTCTATGACATCACCAAGCCAACCCATACCTCTTTAGGTATGGTGCCCATGCCTATGACATCACCACCCTTCTTCTATAAAATCCCCCCCTTCCCTCACCTTTTCACCTCCAACCAATTCTTCCAC